>CAMZMU010000060.1:22020004-22163639 GCA_947311845.1 Poa pratensis
GGTCTTCAAATGCTTTGTCTGCCTCTGGTGTCCACTTGAACATGCCAGACCGCTTCATAATCTGAAAAATGGCAGAGCCCCTCTCGCCGAACTTGGAGATGAAACGGCCCTAGGCTGCCATGCATCCCGCCAGGCGCTGCATGTCCTTGAGGCGACGAGGTGGCTGCATTTCTTCTATGGCCTTGATCTTGTCAGGATTTGCTTCTATGCCGCGGTGGGACACTAGGAACCCGAGGAGTTTTGCCTGATGGTACCCTGAAGATGCACTTGGTGGGTTTAGCTTGATGTTTCACCTTGCGCAGGCTGGCAAAGGTCTCCTCGAGGTCCTCCATGAGGTGTGCTCTTCGCGAGTTCTTGACCACGATGTCATCGACGTAGGCTTCTGCGTTTCTTCCCATCTGAGCCCCCAAGGCCTTCCCATGAGCCCTGGAAGGTGGCACCGGCGTTCTTCAAGCCAAAGGGCCAGTGCAGACGTAGCAATACACACCACAAGGGGTGAGAAATGCTGTCTTCTCATCCTCCTCCTTCACCATCTTGATCTGGTGATAGCCTGAGAAGGCATCCAGAAAACAGAGGAGGTCGCAGCCGGCGGTGGAGTCCACAATTTGGTCTATTCGAGGCATGGGGTATGGGTCCTTGGGGCATTGCCTTGTTGAGGTCGGTGTAGTCGATGCAGAGCCTGCCGCCCCGTGTGCTTGGGGACGACCACCGTGTTGGAGAGCCATGTGGGGTGTGGAACTTCTCGGATTAACGTGTGCTTCTTTTAACTTCTCTACTTCCTGATGATGAACTCTTGCTTCTCTGGCGGCTGCGCCATTCTTTCTACTTCATGGGGCGTGCGTTTGGACACACGGCTAAATGGTGCTCGATCGCCTCCTCGGTACTCCGGACATCTCTGACGGTGTCCATGCGAACATGTCAGAGTTTGCCCTGAGGAAGGCGACGAGCGCGCTTTCCTATTTGGGAGGCAAGCCAGCGCCTATGGTGATGCTAGCCCCCGAGCCGCTGGCGTCCAGCGACACCTTCTTCGTGGCTGCCTGTTCCTGTGAAAACACTCTGCTTCTTCTTTGCGGGCCTCTCGATGGGCTCCATGTCCTCGTCAGCAGGAATGCCACGGCAGTGGCGCTGTAGGCGGTCTCGACAGAGCGCATCGCGTCCTGGACTTGACCGTGGATGGCGATGGTCCCGCCCCTGCCTGGAAGCTTGACGATGTTGTATGCGTGGTGAGTGACGGCCATGAACTTCGCGAGGGGGATAGCCTACGATGGCGTTAAAGGGCAGGCCAATGTGCGCGACGTCGAAGTCGATCTGCTCAGTGCGGTGTTCTGCGGCGTGCCGAAGGTGACCGCGAGCCTCACCTGCCCCAGAGGTGTGGTAGATCCACTTGTCACCCCCGTGAAGGGCCTAGAGGGCATCAGCCACTCGTATGGCACTTGAAGCTGCTCGAAGGTCTCGACAGAGATGACGTTCAAGCCTGCTCCCCCATCTATGAGCGTCTTGGCGATGGCGATGTTGTTGATGATGGGGGTGCACACCAGAGGGATGGTGCCAACAGCCTTGGTTGACTTGGGGTGGTCCTTGGAGTCGAAGGCGATGGTGTACTGCGACCACTTGAGGGGCTGGGATGCCTCAATCCCTGAAGCGCGGCGTTGACCGCGCGAGAGAACTGCTTGAAGTGGTTGTTGGACTTGGGCGCTTGAGACCCGCCAAGGATACACGCTACTGCCCCCTGAGGAGCCTGGTAGCCCCTAGGGTTCTCGTCGGGGAGATTGCCGTTCTGGCCGGTGTTGTTCCCCCGAGCCCTCTGCTGGAAGTTGTGCGCCCGCCTCCGCGGCCACCATGGCCTCCGCCGCGGCCGCCGCGGCCTTGGTTCTTCTCGCGCTACTTGCTGAGCTGTTTGAGCTCCCAGCAGTCTTCAGTCGCGTGGTTGTGCCTGTTGTGGTAGATGTAGAACGGGCGATTGTCCACCTTCTTTTCATCAGCCGCTGGAGAAGCCTTGCGAGGCTGCTTGGCGTCAGGCTCTTCTGCTAGGATGGCGGTGCTCTTGCGCTTCTCGACAGGCTTCTTCTTGCTCCTGGACCCCTCAGGATGGTCCTCCTCCGTTTCCTTCTTGACGAAGAGGAGGCCTTCTTCGGGCTTGGCGCATTTGTCAGCCAGATCGAAGAGCTTCACCACTGAGGTGAGGGTGTTGTGGATGCCGAGCTTCTCGAGCATCCGACGGTTCGTGACGCCCTCACCTGAAGGTGGAGATGACGTGCGAGTCCGGGATGTTCGGAATCTTGTTTGCGACCTGGCTGAAGCGCTGGATGTATCTGCGGAGGGTCTCATCAGGCTTCTGGCGCACCGCGCGAAGGTCGTTGTAGGTGAGTGCGCGCTCGTAGGTGCCCTTGAAGTTGGCGACGAAGACCTTGCAGAGGTCCTCCCACGTGTCGATGGTGTTCTCGGGGAGGTTCATGAGCCACGAGAGCGCGGAGTCCTTGAGCGCCATGGAGAGCCAGTTGGCCATCACCTTGTCGTCGCCTCCCGCGGACTGGATGGAGACGGTGTAGAGCTGCAGGAACTCCAGAGGGTTGGTCCTGCCGTCATAGAGTGGAGGGAGGTCTGGCTTGAACTTCACTGGCCAGACGACGTGACGCAAGTTGCGGGTGAAGGCGGTGCAGCCCGTGGCGTACGTCACATCACCACCAGCGAGCGCGCCGTGGTTCTGGCGGCCCGCAGCTGCAATCTCCTGGACGACGCGGTTGTGGCGGTCCCGCTGGCGCTCGATCTCCACGCGCGCATCCGCTGGAGTTCGCTGCACAATCTGGCAGTCGTGCGGTGAGGATGCGTGCGACGCGCGCGGTGGTTCCCCCGCTGGAGCCGCAGCTGGAGGGGGTGGCGGAGGCGGAGGGGGAGGAGGAGCACCGTGCGCTATGTTCCCCTCGCGTCCGAAGTGGCGCACCAGCGAGCGAGAAGGCGCTGGTGCTGCAGTAGGAGCAGCAGGAACGGCGGCGGCGTTGATGAGCTCCTCGAGGCGCCCGAGCCAGTTGTCGTGGCCCGCCTGCGTGGGGCGGTAACGCAGCAGCTCCTGCGCCATCAGTAGCGCAATGGCTGGACTGGGTGCCGCTCGGCCCTGCGTGGAGGCGCTCTCGCGCCTGGATGGGTGCAGGGAGGAAGCTCCCTCGCCGTCGTCGTCGTTGACGCCGTCATTGCCGCTGTCGTTGCCGCCGTTGTCCTCAGGGTGCTCGACGCGCAGCTTGGCGTTGCGCTCTGAAGCGCGGTTGGCGCGTGGGCGACCACGCGCGTTGTTTGTTGGTGGCGGGCTCGGTGTTGGCTCTGCTAGACGTCCGTCACGCAAGGCGCGCAGCTCGCGTGTCAGTCATGGCGCGGAGAGGTTGAAGAAGTTGAAGACGCGCCTCAGCCCCCTACCTGGCGCGCCAAATGTCGGAGACTAGTCCTAGGAACTAGGGTTGTCTCTCAAGTGCCAGGAATCGAGTAAGGGGCTGAACACAACGTCAAACAAATCCTCAACAACCTCGGCGACGATGCTCGTCGAGCTCGATGAGGAACATCACGACAGAGATAGAACACCAGCCGCTACCCAGGTTCAGGCCCACTGTGAGGTGTAAAGACCCTACGTCCTGCTAAGATGTATTGCACTGCTTGGAGGGGTTCACAGTACAAGGTGCTTGCCGAGGGCACAGTTATGGCTATGGTGGACTATGGTGGAATGAGCCCGTCTTCTCCTTCAGACGCAGCTGCTTGAGTGTGGAATGAGTAGAATGAGTTTCCGATCCCCTCCTTGGTCGTACACTGGCTCCTTATATACTGCCTTGGTCCTCTTCCCCGAAAACTACAGACGGGATGGGCAATCCACATGGTGGCGAAGGTGGAGCACAACGCACGGTGTCGGGAATGTCCATGGACGCGGTCCATGGCAGAGAGCACGTCGTCTTGGCAGAAAAAGCCACCGTCCATCCAGGACGGTGGGCTGGCGCTGCAGAGTCTGGTGGCATGCCCCACGGTGACGTCGCGCTTGGAGCGTAGCGGCGGCCGGCCGCTTTATCACCAAAATGGCAATCCTTGGAGTCCGCTTTGCTTGCCCCAGCCTTGTTGACTGCTTTATACACGAGAATGGCAACTGCGGCGTCGTCGTCATCGCGCGTAGACGCGCGCGTCACTCTGCGGCGGGCGCAGAACCCATGTGTGCTCTGCAGCGGGTGCAGGAGCTTGCTTCCACTTGAAGGAACCCCGCGAGGGCCTGGAGCCTCGTCGAGGCTCTGTAGTCGTTGACGCTCGCGAGGGAGTCCTCGCGAGGGTAGCGCGGAGACGCGCCAGGACTTGGTGGTTTTCTGGGCAGGGGAGGCCTTCCCGAGGTAGAAGTTCCTCTCGAGGCCCCTTAGGCCGAGCGTCTGGTCCTTAGCAGAAATGCTCAGCCGAGTGAAGAAATCCTCGCGAGGGGAAAGGTCCCTCATGAGACTCGCCAGGCTGAGCGCCTGGTCCTTAGTAGAATTTTCTGCGGGGCGTCGAGGGCTGTGGCAGGCCGGCCCATGGTACCCTGGTTTCCACTGGGCCGACAATTATGTTCCAGTTCTCTATGATCACGTGTCCATTCCCAAGTCGTCCATAACCGCGGAAACGGCTTTTGGAAAAGATTTAGCCCTGCAGGGGTGTACAAGGTTTACCACACGTATCAACCGACTCTTAATGCCAGAACGTTAGCACTCACCAAGGGTGCCGACAGAGGGTGGTTAACCACGACCTTTACCTTAGTTGATTATATCCCATGGGTCATCCATAACAGGGAGCTGCCGCCATTACGCGAGATGGCCACCTCGTGACTGTCCCCGTTACTCTGTCATAGGAATCAAGATCTGTGTTCGTCCATCACTGTATCCCTGCCAGGGCCCTATCTTTTCTCAACGTTTTTGACCCACACGTAAATGGAAAACCAAACTACGTGTCCCATGGGTACAACCAACCAAGTTAGTTAGTCGAGCAGGGTGTTAGGCCTGCGCGTGGAAGTATGCTCAGTCTTGATTCAAGAGGCGACAACCTTAGGTCCTAGGTCGCAAGAGTGGAACAACTCACCACAATCCCAATGTGGCCTCCCATCCAAGCCTTTTATCATATTATCAAATGTTCACCTGCTTTTCACAACGTCCTGACACAAGAGATTCTTCGCAGCTCTGATTCACCAACCGGATGGAGCAGAGATAAACATCTATGCATGGCTAAGCAGATATAAGGCTTTGGAGGTAAACACACTTCAAAACTATGGCTGCTAGGAACAATGGTTGAGGATATCTGGGCGATGCAAATATATAGGAGACCTCTATATAAAGACCAAAATACATTGGAATCGTATGCAAGTACAAGAGTGAAATACTTCAAAATCATATATGGGCAGATAAGAGGTTATGCTTGCCTTGCTTCTTTGATAAATAGCCAATAATAAATCGTTTGAATCTTCTTCTTGACTTGATCATCGATGGTCAAGTATTCATCATTGGAGTTGTCGATCTTGACTTCGGATTCACGTTCTACCGAGAAGAACGAAACACCGGAAAAGGAAAATAACATTCAACCATGGCATTGATGCATTGCGCACAAATGTATGCATGACAAATTAAGGAGTTCAATTTAAAGCCCTAAACATGAATAACCATTTAATTGGGGTCTAAACATAATTAACAACATTATTTGGAAATAACCCCATAATTCCGTAAGTTGGTTATTTAGTTCTTCTAATTGAATCTCAAGTTAAGTTAGTTAGGCATGCATATTTTTGATACAAACATACAGATTACATTTTTCTGAACATTTTGGTATATTGAACACATTTTTCTGATAAACAGATCAAAAGTTATTGATTTTACAATATTAATCATTTTCTAGAATTCTTTTAAATAAGCTGGTCCCACATGTCAGAGTTTTATTAATTTCCAAAATCATTTCCGGAAAGAATAAATCCCTGACAGGCATGGCCCACGATGACATCATGCTGATGTCATCAATGGCCAGCTCTCCTCTGTTGAGCACGGGCTCGAAGATTGGGGGGCGAGTGGGACGTGCGGATGGTTGCGTTGCACGCGCGTGGACGCGCGCTACCACTTGGTGGCAGCGCTGGGACCAAATGGTCAACGGAGCCTCGCCGGTGACCTACGGAGCGGCGCACGACGGCGGTGCACGGCGGCAGCGCTCTACAGAGCGATAGGGAGATATGGAAACGGCCCGGAAGGACCAGCAGCTCACCAGGTGTCGCAGCAGTGGAACACGGGGTTCCACTAGTGCTGCCAAAGTGGGTCCACCCCATGTGGGCCCAAGATGAAGATGGACAAGACCAAGACTCAAGTCAAGCTGGCGGGTTCACCGTCAGGACAAGCAAGGCCTACGTCGACAAAGGGCTCCGGTCCTGGGGCCTGCCGGGTCCCCGAACCAAGCAAGAAGGCAAGGAAGGACCCGAGAGCCCGAGTTCCCGGCAGGAGGCCAGGCTCCCTCTCGGGTACTTCCCCACGTCCCTGTGGATAAGCTCTCCACCTCACGAGAAGACTTGGGAAGCAAGGCGAAGGCAGCGCGGGCGGGAAGCACGCCCGTGGTGGTGTCAGCTCCTGTCCACCCCAAGGCGGACGCTCCCACCTAACCCAAAGGAGACGCTAGGCTGAGGAGAGGCCACGTCTCCCCTAAACTAGATGAGGAGGGTCCTTCACCCCGAAGGTCCCTCGTGCCCCTCACGTGACCCTGTGGCAACCCCTTAGCCTATAAAAGGAGGACCAAGGCACGGAGGAGGGGGGGTCGAAAGGAAGGAACAAGTCCAACCAGAGCAAGACTAGACTAGGGCTGCGAAGGTAGAGGGAAGGTGATCTCCTCCGGGTCAGGATCTGTCCTTCTTCTACCTCCAGCCAAAACCCTTCCGGGTACCCCATCCGGGAGGTTCCATTGTAAGCCACACTATGAAGAACCCATCAATCCAGACATGCAGGAGTAGGGCTTTTAGCCTCCGGGCGGCCTGAACCTGGGTAGCTCCTTGTGTCCCTTTGGTTGCATGCTTTGATCGTGGAGAGGAGAGCTTGATCTAGACTCCGCCCAAGAAGACGATTCTCAGCCTCCTTCGCGCCCCGTGCCGAACCTAAAAGGGGGTATCCTATACTCCCGGTGTCCGTGCATCGAGACACGACATCTGGCGCGCCAGGTAGGGGGCGCAAGCGCTGGTTTCATCTTCATCAAGTTCATCGGCAAGTTCTTCGTCAAGCATGCCGCCAAGAAGAAGGGAGACCTGCGGCGTCCAAGCCGGTTCTCCCTCACGCACTCAAGCTTCAGCTGAACGTCGTGCTGCTGGCGCGCGGCGGAGCGTCTCTCCGTCCCCGCCTCCCATGGAGAGGGTGGCGCCGGACGAAGTGGACGGTCGCGACAAGGACAACGGCCCTGGCGGAGCGGCGGCTCCAAAGGGCACCACCATGCCTCCTCCTCGCTCGGGGAGAAGAGCGTCTGCAACGGCTGCAAGGAGCCCACCGCTGGAGGAGGGAACCACGGCGTTCGCCCCAGCGGGGATCCACGAGCATCCAAGAGCAAGACCTCCGCGCACTCGCCTTCGGACGTGCAAGCTCGCCATGATGCTCTAGTCGCTGCCAAGGCCCTGATGCAGTTCCCTCCAAGCAGCGGCGATCCCAAGGTCTACCAAGAATGGAGGACTCGCGTCGAGAGGCTCCTCGACTTCGCCGATGGTGGTCCGTGGGTCGAACCCACTCAAGCTCCCACCGTCGACGATCCCGGAGCAGCACAAGACAAGACACGTGATCCGCGAGGCCAGCCTCGTGGTGAACGTCAAGCCAAGACGGCGCCTCCTCGCACCGCGCCACCGATGGCTGATCGGCTAAACCGCGATCACGGCGAGGCCATCTCCATCGGGTCGTCTACCTCGCGCAACCCAGATCTTCGTGACGAGCTCAACAGCCGTCAGAACGAGGATATGCGCACCCGCATCGAGCGTCGCCGAGAACGTCACCGCCGGGAAGATCGGGGCATCGACCTCGCCGAAGGCTGCCTCGCCCTCGCCCCGAGTTCCGCCACTTCAACTGGCCCAAGAAATTCAAGATCGACGTTCTCCGCTACGACGGCACCACGAACCCCCGGGACTTTCTGCAGATCTACTCTCTTGCTGCGATGGTTGCCGGGGCCGACGAGGTCATGATGGCCAACTGGTTCCCGTTGGCCCTGAAGGGAGATGCCCAGACTTGGCTTCTCAACCTTCCCAAGTGCTCCATCCGTTCCTGGCGGGCACTGAAGGAGCAGTTTCTGGGGGCTTTCCAAGGCGGGTACGAGCGCCCGGGGGCTCCCAGTGATCTCCACGACTTCAAGCAGCTGCCGGGTGAAACTCTCCGCAAGTTCATCCAGCGCTTCACCCAGAAGATGAACACCATCCCGTGCATCAAGGAGGAGTTGGTGATCCAGTCCTTCCACGCCAACGTCCGCAACCCCAAGATGCGCGAGAAGCTGAGCATCCATCGCGTCGAGTCTGCTCGTAAGCTCTGGGAGCTTGCAGATCGGTGCGCTCGAGCTGAAGAAGGAGCCAAGTTCCCCGGGGAGGATGAACCCGAGGACAAGGTCTCCAGCCAAGAACAAGAAGCGGGACCCTGGACCCGACAAGCGGATCTTCGTCACCGAGCCTCTTCCGAAGAAGACCAAGCCCGCGCCGACTTCCGAGGAAGAAGGTGAAGGTGATCCCTGGTGCCACATCCATCCAGAAGGCAACCACTTGCTCAAGGACTGCCGCATGCTCAAGAACCTCGCCATCCGGGAGCAACGCCGAGCTGATGGGGTCAGTCAAGACGGTTGCTACAACTGCGGCACTGCCGGGCACATCGCTCGTGACTGTCCCACGGGTCGCCAAGGCGGAGGCGGCCGTGGATGGAACCGAGGCGGTGGCCGCGGGGGCCGTGGAGGAGGACGCGGCGGTCAAGGTGGTCGCGGGTACAACACTCCGGAGGCCGCCCACGGCGGCAACGGGGAAGCTCCGGCTCCCCAAGGAGGCAACGGCGGCAAGTATCAAGAAGTCACTGGAGTTGTCGGGTGCATCCACGGAGGGTCTTCTCTGCCTCCCTCCAACGGCGCCTGCAAGAGACTTGTCCGGGAGCTGAACGCGGTTGCTTCTGCTCCGTCCAAGCCCCTGGACTGGTCCAGTCAAGTCATCACCTTCGACCCAGAAGACCACCCTGCAACACTGCCGGGGTCGGGACCCTGCCGCTGATCGTGTCGCCCGTCATCCACAACTACAAGGTCACCAAGATGCTGGTCGACGGAGGCTCCAGCCTCAACTTGCTGACGGCGAAGGTCCTGGCTATCCTTCAAATTCCCCTGTCTCGCCTGCAAGACACCGGGTGTTCCAAGGCGTGAACGGAAGTGTTACTCGACCCCTCGGGAAGATCACCCTTCCGGTCACCTTCGGCGACTCCAAGAACTTCCGCACCGAGGAAATCGTCTTCGACATCGCCGACACTCCGCTACCGTACAACGGCATACTTGGCAGACCTGCTCTGGCCAAGTTCATGGCCGTCTCCCACTTCGCCTACAACATGCTGAAGATTCCGGCGCCGTGGGGCGTGATCAAGGTCAAGGCCGACATCGACGATGCTATCTACTGCGTTCACCAGCTGAACCAGACGGTGGCAATCATGGCGGATGTCCCTCAAGGTGTACAGGAGGATGATGATGGGGCTCTCCCCGGGGGCGAAGGGCACCCTGGGGGCTCCACATCTACTCCCCCAAGAAGGCGCCATTCCATGGCGATCCGCAGCTGACCAAGAAGGTGGCGCTAACCAGCGACGGAGTTCGCTCCATCACCATCGGCGCCCGCCTCACCGACAAATAGGAAAGCGCGCTCGTCGCCTTCCTTCGGGAAAACTCTGACGTCTTCGCGTGGGAGGCGTCAGGTTTACCCGGCGTTCCAAGGGAGGTGATCGAGCACAAACTGGCGGTCAATCCGGGGGCTCGCCCCGTGAAGCAGGTTCTCCGGAACCAAAGCAAGGAAAAGCTGGAATTCATCATCGCCGAGGTGGACAAGTTGATAGAAGCTGGTGTCATCCGGTCGGTTCCCCACCCAAGCTGGGTGGCCAACCCCGTGGTGGTACCGAAGCCCATGACCTTCAAGTGGAGACTCTGCATCGACTTCACAGACCTGAATAAGGCCTGTCCCAAGGACCCTTTCCCCCTGCCGCGGATCGACATGATCGTGGATTCCACGGCCGGGTGCGAGCTGCTGTGTTTCTTGGACGCCTTCTCCGGGTACCACCAGATCATGATGTCACTCGAGGACCAAGAGAAGACGGCCTTCATCACTCCCAAGGGCTGCTACTGCTACACCCGGATGCCTTTTGGCCTCCGGAACGCCGGCGCTACCTTCCAGCGCGCAATGCAAGCATGCCTTGGGTCCAGCTGGGCCGCAACGTTGAAGCGTACATCGACGACATCGTGGTCAAGACCCGGTACAAGGACTCCCTCATCCAAGACCTGCACGAGACCTTCGAGAACCTCCGCCGGGTCAACTTCAAGCTCAACCCCGACAAGTGCGTGTTCGGGGTCCCCTCCGGCAAGCTGCTGGGTTTCCTGGTCTCTCACCGAGGGATCGAGGCGAATCCGGACAAAATCAAGGCAATCGAGCGCATGGAGGCGCCCCGGCGGGTCAAGGACGTACAGCGCCTCAACGGGTGCATCACTGCACTCGGGCGCTTCATCTCAAGGCTTGGGGAGCGGGCCTTACCGTTCTTCAGGCTGCTCAAGAAGTCAGGCCCCGTGGAGTGGACCTCCGAGGCCGAGGAAGCCCTGCAGTCCCTTAAGCGCTACCTCGCCTCGCCACCAATCCTCGTGGCACCAGAAGAAAGGAGCCCCTACTACTGTACATTGCTGCCACCAACCAGGTGATCAGCGCTGTGCTTGTGGTAGAGCGTGACGCTCCTCCGAAGAAGTCAAGCAAGATCAAGGGCAAGCGACCCGGGAACTCTCTCCCGGGACAACCGTGCAAGAAAAGGCTGCCGGGTGACCAGGGGTCTCACGATCCTGACGTCACTGCAACCTTACCAGACGGTGCGGAGCCCGTCGGGAATGGAGAATCTCCCTCCGACGAGACTTCGCCGGGGGCTACCTCGTCCCCACCCCAAGACGTCGACGTGGAGGAAGCCGAGCCCTCTCAGGACTCGGCGACCCGCAAGGTGCAGCACCCGGTCTACTTCGTCAGCGCAGTGCTGCGCGACGCCCGGGAGCGGTACCCCATGATGCAGAAGCTGCTGCTGGCAATCCTCATTGCCTCCCGCAAGATGAGGCCGTACTTCCAAAGCCATCCCATCACGGTGGTGTCCAAGTACAACCTAAGAAGCCCCCTGGAGAACCCACTTGCCACTGGTCGCATATCATGGTGGGCCATGGAGCTTCAAGGTTTCGGTCTCAAGTTCGAGCACACGGACAACATCAAGAGTCAGGCGCTGGCGGATTCACGGCCGAGTGGACCGAGACGGCGTTCGACGACCCGGAAGAGGAAACCTGCCTCCCCGGGAAGGAAGATCCTAGCGCCTGGACCATGCACTTCGACGGCTCCTACACCAAGGGGAAAGGAGGTGCTGGGGTTGTCCTAACCTCACCAACCGGGGACCGGCTGAAGTACGTCGTCCAGATGCACTACCAAGGGAACATCTCCAACAACACGGCGGAGTACGAGGGCCTGCTCGCAGGACTTCGTGCTGCCATCGGCCTCGGCATCAACAAGATCGTCGTCAAGGGTGACTCTCAGTTAGTCATCAAACAAGTGAACAAGGAGTACGCGTGCCCTCAGATGGCACCATACGTTGAAGAGGTCTGGAAGCTGCAGCGGCGCTTCGACAACTTCCGGGCTGTGTACGTCCCACGGGGAGAAAACACGGCCGCGGATGAGCTATCGCAGGTGGCGTCCAAGCAAGAACCAGTGCCTCCCGGGATCTACATCGAGGTCCTCAGGCGACCTTCGATCCACCCGAGAGGCTCGCGACAAGATCTGCGCCGGGGGCTGGCGACCCTTCTACCTCGACAACACGGGTAGCCAGCCCAGAAGCTCAAGACCCGGCAGCCCCTCAGCGGAGGAAGCTATGCTTTCTTTCCGTCGGATGGTGCTACCGGTGGAAGGAACCCACCCACCCTGGGCCCGGGACATCGTCAAGTACATCATGGAGCACGCCCTCCCGGAGGACGATCACGACGCCGAGCGGGTGGCTCGTCAAGCCAAGCTCTACGTCATGATCGACGGCGAGCTCTACCGGCGACGGGACAACGGAGTCAAGCTCCGCTGCATCCTCAAGAACAAGGCCAAGTACTGCTACGGGACATCCACGAGGGCACATGTTCAAGTCATGTGGCATCAAGATCACTGGCGGGTAAAGTTTTCGTCACGGGTTCTACTGGCCAACAGTCCTCAGTGATGCGAGCAGCTAGTCAAGACCTGTGAAGCCTGCCAGTACTATGCGAAGAACATACATCAGCCGGCGCAAGCTCTGCAGCCAATTCCAATCTCCTGGCCGTTCGCGGTCTGGGGGCTGGACATCGTGGGAAGATACCGAAGTCTGTCGGGGGCCATGAATACCTTTTCGTGGCCATCGACAAGTTCACAAAGTGGGTGGAAGTGATGCCAGTACCAAGACAGACAGCTCAAGCAGCCATCAAGTTCATTGAAGGGATCGTGTACCGCTTCGGAGTACCCAACAGAATCATAACGGACAATGGCTCTCAGTTCACAAGCCGATCCTTCCTCAACTTCTGTGAAGAGCTGGGAATCAAGGTGTGTTTTGCCTCGGTGTCCTACCCAAGGTGCAATGGGCAAGTGGAGCGAGCCAATGCGGAGGTCCTAAAGGGTTTGAAGACCAAGGCCTTTGACAAGTTAGAAGACAAGGGCAAGAACTGGATTGAGCATCTACCAAGTGTCTTGTGGTCCCTCAGAACCACACCAAGCAGAGCCACTCAAGAAACACCATTCTTCCTTGTCTATGGAGCAGAAGCCGTCTTGCCAACAGAGCTCAGGCATGGATCCCCCCGGGTACTTGCCTATGATGAAGACGCACAAGCTGAGAGGAGGATTGATGACATCAACTTCCTGGAAGAGGTGCGGTGTCGAGCTTCTTACGATCTGCTCGATACCAGCAAGGGCTCCGCCGCTATCATGATCGCCATATCCGTTCACGGGTACTGGAACCCGGAGACCTGGTTCTCCGCAAGAAGCAGAAGCTTGATAACATGAACAAGCTGTCGTCCAAGTGGGAAGGACCTTATCGGGTGACGCATACCCTGAGACCCGGAGCTGTTTATCTGGAGGACGAGAAAGGCAGGCCGGAGGGCAACGCCTGGAACATCGAGAATCTCCGGAAATTCTACCCCTGAATACGAACATGAATCGCAGATAGTTCGAGTCAACTAAGCACGCCCAAGGGGCTAGTGTTCTGTATAAGGGTGTAAGAATCGTCGCCAAGGAATAAAAGATAAGTTTTTCAATTCCGTGAGCCTCTCTTGTTGTCGTGAAGTGTGTTATCCGTAACAACCCCCAAGCAGGGGGCTGACATGGTGCCGGTGGCTGACAGGTCGAGCGCGAGTAGCCTATCAGTAGGCGCTGCCACCTGATCGTGCCGTACTGCCGCGGTAAGAAGTGGAACGGGCAGTGCTGTGTTTTAAAGAACCTAAACACAGAAATGCACATTCAACTTTGCTTGCGGGTTGCTCCGGATGAAACACTTTCACGACATGTAAGGGAGGGTCCATTCTTTTCCTACTGAAAGTGTGTTATGTGTAGCGCCTCTCCCGGGACAGGAATGGATGCTGAAGAGCGGCTCAGGAGCTGGATACCCGGGAAGGACAGAGCAGATCAAGGCACGGCAAAAACCAGCTAAGTCTTTGCATGTGCATCTTGCATTCTAGGCATAATATCTCGCTCGGAGTCAATATACCACCAACCTGCGCATGCTTGACAGTTGATGAGAACCTTTGCGGGGGTAATGCGTCCTCCCCGGCGAACGGTCAGATTTCCCTTCTGGCCTAGTACCCGTGGCTGTGGAGTGGACTCCCGGAAGGCATAGTGCTCTTAGGGGTGCTGCTACCGGTACAGGCGGTTAGAGTACTTGTCACCTAAGAGATCTCCTCAGAAAACTTGACGGCGCGTTAGTGCAAGGGGAGGTTTGGGAAATGACCCCGGGAGTTGAGCCCTAGGATTGCATTCATCTGAACTTACATTCTGAATTTACAATTCTGAATTACATTCAGTCGAAGCTTTCCTGGATACATATCTAGCCTATGCTACTAAGGCCAGCTCAGAGCTCCTGGCTGCGCAGATCTGTCTTCTGTTTTATTGCCTGCCGGGTGAACTCCGGACTCCCGGGGACGCCTGGGATGAAGGAGGGCATTCGCGCAGGATCTTCAGGGGTCCCACGGGCCGGGGAACTTCCGGGCAAACCCCGGCACATGCTGGCTGCAGAGGAGGTGCACGTGGTCCACGAACTTATCCATGATGTCCTCCTCATCCTGTACGAAGGAAAGAGATCGAGTCAAGGCGCAGGATCTTCCCAAGGGTCGTATTGCCAGAACCAAGGCAACCTTACCTTGAAGACATCGTCAAGGTCGCAGAGGAGACGGGTCAATCTCTGATTGCCTGCGGCCTCCTTCCACAGCTCCATCTTGATGGTGTCCTTCCGGGTCGCCAGCGCCACCGACGCTTCCATGGCAGCAGAACCGGCGATGTTCCCCACCGCGGGGAAAACCAAGGAGACCCGAGGGCGGGAACGACCTCGTCCTTTCCGGTGATTCGGGCTTCCGCCCTCGTGGGCGCCTCCACCGCGCCTCGGAAGACGGACTCCGCCGTCGACACGTCGGACAAGGCCATCTCTGCTTCGCCAGACATTGTTCTGCGGGGCGTGGAGAGGCAAAGGAAGAAGAGGAGCAGCAAGGCGAGAAGATGTGTCAAGGGAGTTGGAGTCTGGAGGGCCTTTTATAGGCCTCCCACGCTCCACCTACCCTTGGCGTTACGGCTGCCGCAGTAATGGGAGCGCGTTTTGCAAAAAACTCGTTCTTCATTTACAAGGACTACAAGGGGACGATCTTTTTTACAACAAAAAGGTTGGCTCCCATCGAGCAAGGAGCACCGCCGTACAATGGAAGACGCTACTTCCAGAAATACGTCATCAAGGCCGTCGGGGAAGAGGTCAACGAGATCTCCATGGCGCCCGTCCGAAGCTCCTCGCCTTCAAGAAGACGAGCTCCCCTCGACCTTGATGTCACATGAGTTTTCCTCATCTTCATCCTCGTCGTAGGAGCTCGAACTGCCGCTGCTGCTCTCCATGCAGCACTCCACGCGTCCGCCAACGACACCGAAGATCTTCACGGAGAGCGTCGCATCTCCGTCGTATCGGAACGCCAAGCATTGCCCCCGGGACAGGCGGCGGCCATGGGAGAACGACTTCCACCCCTGACCCAGAAGCATGGCGCCTTCAGCGGTGCGCTCTGCCAGGGCCCAGGAGGGGCCATTGGGGCAGCCTTCAACTTGCAGCCAGAAGCCAGAGGGTCTGATGTCCTCCGTCGCCATCGCAAAGGAATCCGGCAGGAGAAGCCGGCTACGAAGCCTATGGTTCAGATCCACGATGAACTCGAACGGCGCGAAGCTAGAATGAACCATGCTCCTGGGAGGGTGAGCAGCGGTGCCGCGGCCTCCACGGCCACCGCGACCGCGAATCCCACGACCTCGCGGAACAGCTCGACCACGAGTGGAGGGGCCACTCTCCGCAACAGCTGAAGAAGAACGAGGCTGCCCAACTCCTCTCCTCGCTCTCGCCGTTGGCGCTGGCAGCTTGTGGGGAGGCCTGGAGTTGGACTGAGGAAGAAGATGGGTAAAAATGCAAGGGGCGCGCCTCACTTTTATAGCCGCGGTGGCGCCTCTGTCAGGCGTCTCCTCAGTTCTTCCGTTACTGGGAATCGAGGGGGCTATCGCAGTTACTCGCCCAAGCGGAGTAACTCAAGACCTTCAAGGCCATCAATGAAGTAGAGCAAGGAAGACCAGGTGCCCGGGGACCCACTTTGACCTATCTTTAGGCCATAGCCCCGGCAGCTGGAGCAAGAGCCGCCAGGACCATGCCCGGGGCTACTGTCGCAGCAGTGGAACACGGGTTCCCCTAGTGCTGCCAAAGTGGGTCCACCCCATGTGAGCCAAAGATGAAGATGGACAAGACCAAGACTCAAGTCAAGCTGGCGGGTTCACCGTCAGGACAAGCAACGCCTACGTCGACAAAGGGCTCCAGTCCTGGGGGCCTGCCGGGTCCCCGAACCAAGCAAGAAGGCAAGGAAGGACCCGAGAGCCCGAGTTCCCGGTAGGAGGCCAGGCTCCCTCTCGGGTACTTCCCCACGTCCCTGTGGATAAGCTCTCCACCTCACGCTAGAAGACCTCAGAAGACTTGGGAAGCAAGGCGAAGGTAGCGCGGGCGGGAAGCACAGCCCGTGGTGGTGTCAGCCCTGTCCACCCCAAGACGGACGCTCTCACCTAACCCAAAGGAGACGCTAGGCTGAGGAGAGGCCACGTCTCCCCTAAACTAGATGAGGAGGGTCCTTCACGCCGAAGGTCCCTCGTGCCCCTCACGTGACCCTGTGGCAACCCCTTAGCCTATAAAAGGAGTACCAAGGCACGGAGAAAGGGGGGGGGGGTCGAAAGGAAGGAACAAGTCCAATCAGAGCAAGACTAGACTAGGGCTGCGAAGGTAAAGGGGAAGGTGATCTCCTCCGGGTCAGGATCTATCCTTCTTCTACCTCCAGCCAAAACCCTTCGGGTACCCATCCGGGAGGTTCCATTGTAAGCCACACTATCAAGAACCCATCAATCCAGACCTGCAGGAGTAGGGCTTTTAGTCTCCGGGTGGCCTGAACCTGGGTAGCTCCTTGTGTCCCATTGGTTGCATGCTTTGATCGTGGAGAGGAGAGCTTGATCCAGACTCCGCCCGAGAAGACGATTTTCAGCCTCCTTCGCGCCCCGTGCCGAACCTAAAAGGGGGTATCCTATACTCCCGGTGTCTGTGCATCGAGACACGACACCAGGATCACGATGGAGTTGTCGGAGAGGGCCGGGGGTGTCGGGGAGATCGGAGCGAGCTCGGCGGCCGGTGGCCGAAGTCGGAGGAGATGGACTCGATTTGCCCGATTTCGAGCACCCCGGCTTGTTCAGCTCAGCGAGGATGGAGAGGAGGACGACGCGGTTCTGGCTGTGGCCTTCGATTCGTCCGGGGCAGTGCATAGCGGCGGTGCTGCGCGTCGGCGCGACGACGGCAGTTCGGCCGAGCACACAGGAAAGAGAGCCAGAGGGAGAGGAGTGGTGAGCGAGGGAGAAGAGAGGCGGCACGGCGTCTCCTGGTCTTATCCACGCGCATGGGAGGCAAGTAGGAGGTGGCCTCGACGGGCACGGCCACGGAGCTGTCTGCCTGGCTGGAGGTTGAAGACAAGGCCATTTTGCAAAAAGGCCCCCGAGGTTTTGCGAAACTACAAAGAAGTCCCTGAATTTTAAAACAGAGGCTTTTAGGAATTATTTTAGGGTACTTAGAATAGTCAATAAATTACCCAAAAATTCATGGAGCCTTCTAATATTATAGAGAAGCCCCACATATTTTTGTTTTGAATTTTTGGAACTTGTGAACCATAATTAAAAATAGATCAAAATTTAGGTCTTTTTAATTACTTCTTCTTTAATTTAAATGCAAAACTTATTAATGCAGAGATTAATGCATGACATGACATGATTCCACAATTATACACTTATTACAAACTCGGGATGTTACAAATCTACCCCCCTTATAAGAATCTCGTCCCGAGATTCCTAGGTAGGAACATCGTGAAGGTCTTCATCGGCTTCCCTTCAAGTGCATCAACCAACTCACTTTTGGGTAAAAAGGAAAGACTCTGGAAAGATTGATCTTCACGAGATCGAGTATCCCATAGTAAGCTCAGGACACGAGTGGTTGTGAATAACTCTTGAAATGACAAACATGAAACACCTCAATATAACAGGAGGAAAGGAAAAGGGTTGTTAGACAAATGTTACTCATAAGGATTGAGAATATGAACATTGCACAAGGCCATAAGTCTCAGTACTTTTGACACAGAAGGATCACATCTTTAGTAAAACAAAAGATCAAGATGAGAGGATTGTCATGGACAACATGATGGCAATCCTGAGACGGAGTGGCTCGTGGAAGCACACTGGAATCAGAACCAAGACAAAAATATAACGAGATCAGAGCACAATGAGAAATCATAACCCTTTCTCAGACACTCAACCATTTGGCACACAAGACATTTGCCACATGATTAAAATTCTAGGGCCCTAACACGACTGACAAATTCACACAACGTGTGAGTTGATTAGAACTTCCGGTATGGTCAAAGGCAAAGGGAACACTGATCAGTGACATGTCTAAGATCACCCACGAGTTGACTTCTTCCTGATGTAGTTATTGCCACGAGATAAGGGTTGAAGGATCGACCAAGAGAGATTTTGAAACTTTGCATCTGTTGTTCTCCTTGATATTCGAGATATCAATCTTGAGCTTCTGAATAGCCTTATGTGATCAAGTGAAAAACCAAACTTAAAAGTTGGAAACAGATCATGCAGAGAATCTTCTGGAATAAGTTGTGCAAGATCCTCATGGAGAGTGGTTGTTATTGTTGAATCAAAGATTATGGCATTAGGCCTTCCGGCTAAATGTGTCAACCACCACATCAATCTTGCCGGAGTTACATGAGACCTGTGTCAAAACCTTTGGAGAACACCAACCATCATTTCTGCTTGAGATTCAGTTCTGGTTAGGTTTACAAATATTTCAGACTTACGATATCTGAACAGAAGAACCTGCAACGGACACCACCGAGATAAGGTTGATAAAGTCTCAAAATATGGACTACAACGTCAAGCTCCGGAAGTTGAGCTGGATGGCAAAATCCAGGTGGTCACGACTGCAAAGAAACAATTGCACCAGCATAAACTTCTTGCAACAAGATGCAATTGAGTCCTTGGTGGGAAACATCAAAGAAGATAAATGAATTCTTGAACATCTCTTGATTGAACCAATTAGTTAGTGGCTTGGTGTGCGTAGAGGACTTCGAATGAGATGGAGGTAACAACCTGCCATCGCAAAAAATAATCCGCACATGCATGACCGAACGTAATGATTCCCGAGGAAACAGCGAGAACTTTACTTAGATTCACGACGACATCTTTCTGCAAATGCACGTGAACCTAGAAAGTTACTTCCAACATCCAAAACACATATTCCGTCATGAAACAAAGTTGGTTCTTAAAAAAAATTCCAACACTAGTGCTTGATGTCCAACATGAACCTATTCAAACCCTGGAGAAGATAAAGATGTGATCGATGGGCTCAACCACTAATTTAGCAAGATACTCCAAGGATATGGATTCATATGTAGAATGAACGAGGCAAACGTATTGGTCAGTCCAAAGGACATGAAGGTGCACTCAAGTGAAACACCACGATGGGACACACCATCAAGATAGTCCTCGGGACCGAGTTTGATTTGACGAAAGCCCAAATTCAAATCAAAGGTTGTGAATATAGCAATTCCAATAAGGAGACACTATATTGCTTCAGCTTGAAAAGAAGTAGTCGTGTCTTAGAGAAGGAACAAGTCAGATTGAGCTATTATCTTAAAACTCTTCAATTTGTAACTTCAGCTCAACCAACCAATTCAGAGTGTCCAGCTCGGTTACTTAGATAAAGGAGTTGTTCAAAGATGGAACTTACTCCCAAGCTCGACATCAAGGTTAGCGGAAAACCTGACAATACTTCTGGAAGGACTCCAGAATATCACGAACCACCGGTATGTTACTGAATTAGAAAGAAGTCTAGTTTTTCAAGGCAACACGATTTGGTCTCGAGAGTTTTGGGCACGAACCTAACTCCTTAACCAAAGATGTGCTTCAAGCAAACAGACTTGATAGCGCACTCAAATTGACTTAGCGATCGGATAACCAATCATGCTAAGAATGAAACAAATGTACCTGGATTTCAAGCAATGATAATTGCTAAAAAAAATCTTCAATAGCCACATCAAGATGCACAACTATCATTCTCAGACACGATGAGCTCGGAGGAAGGCCTGAGTAAGGATGTGTAAGAGTATCACTTTATCAATAAGGTCATGAAACTCAGCACAACCTCTTGACACAGAAGAGTGTGATACTGAATGGTAGAACAGAACATAAACTAATGATACCTCTTAATTCTGCGGATTACAACTCTTGGACCTGGTCTGGAAGATAGACGAGGCACTTGAGTTTGTTTATCCATACATCCCAACGTGGAATGTTCTGATAAACCATAAAAGCGTCGTGAAATGAAAGACTCCATCACACATTTGCTACTTGGCTGCCAAATGGCAGACGAGGGTCGAAAAATAACTATGGAGGAAGACCATGCTCAAGAAATCCTGAGATCATGGTGGATGCACAGGGTAATACTCTTGTGTAAAACCCATGCCAAAAGGAAGGAAAGGTGGAGTCACGAGCATAGATGTGGTACTCAGTAAGAGCACACTTGACGTGATCCATTTGGTTCATGAAAGAACCTCTACCAAACTGCTCGTAACGGAACTCCTTGTTGTCGCAAATCAATCACAACTACAACCACAAGCTTTAAGGATGGTTTCGATTCAACTAGCCATCCTGAGGTAGCAAACATTTCTCAGGGAACAACATAATGGGTCTTGGGTTAAAAGTCAGCATCATGCACTGTTAGCATGATCATCACATGGTTAAGAAACCATATGATTCAATACACTGCAAACCAGCACAATCCGGGACCTTAGGTTCAAGTACAAGGGTTAAAATTGATAGGAAGGAGTAATTACAAACTGAGTGTCGCAAAGGCACTATGATGTAGTAATCACGACGTAACTTCCAGAAGCCATACAGAGCTTCAGAAGCACCAAAGCAAAGCAAAGAAGACATCCGAGGTGGAAGCAAACCTCGAAGCCTGGAACAAAACGATGTGGAACCCACAAATTTAAGAAGTCATTATGGGAGAAGATCTCTCAGGTTAAACAAGAGAAAAACAAAACTCAGAACACACACCAGTGTGACACCCCTCCCTGGCACATCTTGCCAGAGAGGCAGTCGTCCCGTGCGCCAGCCCAGGATAACTGGCCACACGTCACAACAGTGTAACATAATGGAAATCATTACACAATCAGGCACAAGAAGTGCTACAAAGGTTTACAAGGCCATCAAGGCATGACAAAACATCAAGCCAAGCATGGCACGATACAGATGTTTAACTGGCAGCGGAAGACATATGAGAGGCTACGGCTTGGAGCGGCTCCACTCCACAGGTTCTGGCTGGCTACTGATCCTAGCACGCTCCTGCTTCAAATCCTTGCTAAGGAAGAAGGTGGATCTTTGCTGAAACTAGCCATTGGAATAGCCAACGTGAGTACAATGATGTACTCGCAAGACTAACAACCACTTGACATGAGCAGTCTAACAATCATGCATCAATGTATACATTGGAAAGAAAATCTACCACATGGCAAGAGTCTACTCAAGATAGACCAACATGATAACATAAAGGTAGCATGGCATCACAAGCAAAACATGGCATAAGCAAACAACAAGAGTATCACCAGTACAGAGTCCAAGCCAGGTGGGGTTGGATCGTATACCGGCAATCAAACAAGAGGTTACCTGTGACGAGTAGACGACTGTACCAGTTGGTACCACATCTTTCAGGGAGTTTCGTTGTTGCTAGAATGAGATCACATTTCTCATTCCACAACATCTAGGCTGTCAAGCCTCTAGCCAACTCTGGCTTAATTTCTTGCCAACTATGGCTTTTACTCACGCCAACTCTGGCTGTCATTCCAGCCAACTCTGGCTATCTCCCGGGGCATGCACGGTTGATGTTGGCTCTGGCCTAACTATAGGCTTCCAACGCATCACACCGCCATCCCATTCACCTCACAAGTAACATTCCCTGCATCATCTTATTGTTCATTTAGTGAAATCAGGTTGTTCATCGTTCTTTCAAACAAGCCTTAGGTTTAACCTCCTGACTTGACACGGACACACAGTGTAACCGACACTGAACTGTTGTTCCATAACCTTGGAACGAGGCTAGACATCCAGATTTGACACTCTCGAGAGGTTGCAGATACCACCCATCTAAGTGCACCACACCTAGCCGGTACTTTAGGATATCATCCTTAAGGCGAACTCAACAAGATACACTCACCTGACCGTTCACGCTACCAAGACACTCCCTGTATAGCCACCGACATAACTCTATGCCTTATGCAGAAGTGAATCCGGCACGTCCCCAACCCATGAGCGACGCCTAGCTCCGGAACCTTCGCAAGACTAGCCCCGACCAACTATGGTACCGACTAGACTTGCCAAAATGGTAGCATCAAAGGAGGCTCAATAGGTTACGTAGGTCAAGGCCCGCCCGTATGAGCGACAGTGGCGGTGCTTTCGATGTTCAAATTAGTGGCACCGTGGACTGACCCTATCGTTGTTTGGAGGGGTGTTTCATTTAATCAAGTTCCATCATTCACAAGTCCAAACAAAGAGGATTAGTCCAACACAACAATCACAATATCATAATAATATATCATCAAACAATAAGACATTAGCAACATGATATTTCAAGCCATCGTTTGTTTGTATTGACCGGGTGACTACGGCGGCGATACCACCGACCAGCGCCATCACAGATCAATACAAAAGGTAGCACAAGTTGTGGGCGTCGATCGGGTGACTACGGCGGCGATACCACCGACCAGCGCCATCACGGATCAACTACCAATTTTAGTTGGGCATGTAGTCTCCGAAAAATGAACCGAAAAGCACTCATAAGAAAGAAAGCATCCATTCCACTCAAGGATTAACCCGACGTGGTGTCAGCAATCTTGGCAAAAAGAACCAAATGGAAAGCAAATGTCCCAAGCGTCGCAGTCCAGGTGGGCTTACGCCAACCACGTTTGACGGAGGGAGAAGAAGCAAATAACTCTTTTGGCAAATGCCCCCAACTCCGAGGATCATAAGACGACATTCGTCCGCTCCTCACCTCGGCGAAGCAGAAGAAACAAACACTCATAGGAACGCAGGTTTTATAGTTGTTTATTTAGAGGGTTCGACAAAGCCGCGCAAGTGCGAGGCGCACAATTTAATTCACACGTCATTCTAATGCATACATGGATGATGAATAAAACCTAGCAGGAGCAATATTCGGAGTAACATATTGAACACAACAATAGCAGACCGACATAATATATACCGAACGCAGACAAATATAAACACTCGGCATGGCAACGAGTAAATAACAAACAATATTGCGGGACGGCTCATAGCAAGGGGTTAGCTTGCCTAAAGGCGTGGATCCATTGGGCTTGAAAAGGTCAGGGTGGTCCCGCGGCGTCGGGGTCGAACGCCGCTTCCCACGGACTCCGGAAAGCATCCAGACAAGGGCACCTCAAAGAACTATCTTGGAACAAGTTGAAACCAGTACCACTGGTTAGAGCTCGTCGAGACAAGAATTTAGGAATTTGAATCACCTCAATCGGAGTTGTGGCTCAAAAAATATTGATGAGCGAAAGATAGCTATCTGTCGCTCACCAGAGGAAAAAAAAAGACGGGCCGAAACTGTGCCGGGCTGGGCTGGTCGCGTCTTCTCCAGAAATACGCCTTCAGCGCAAGGGAAGCGAAAACTCGCAGAAGACGCTTCCACTTAAGCGACGTTGCAGCTGGGCCAGGCCGGGCCCGCCTGTCAGCGTCACCAGCCCGCCACGCTGGCTGCCAGCTGGCCGTCCTCTTCCTTGCGTCGAGGACGCTCGGGAGGGAGCCCGACACGGCGAATGCAGCGCGGGGAGCTCGTCGCCTCGGCCGCTAGGAGGGACCGTGGCGGCAAGGGACGGCGGGGCGGGTGCGTCGCGGATCGCCACGCCCGGGGACGGCTCCAGGCGGAAGGGGGAGGGCCAGGACGGCGGTGCTTGCGAGCTCCAGAAGCTCGGCGGCTCAGCAATGGAGGTCGAGGAAGGACACGAGCACACCAAGCATCCCTTGCTCCGCTGGACGTACTGGGAGATAGAGGAGAGGGTTAGGAGGCTCTGCGCAGGTTGAATTGGACGGGGGAGCCCTGAGTAGCTCGCGATGATCCGGGGATCCGCGGTGATGGCTTCGGCCAAATTGATCGAACCCGAGCTCCAATCTTGAACTAAATTGGCGGGGGTGTCTGGGAGGGGATAGGAGAGGGAGGTGAAGCTCGGAAGGGGCTCGGGTGCTCTTTATATAGCCGGGGGCGAGAGAGGGCAGGGGGTTGCCGGCGCGCACCCGTAATGGAGGCCAAGGTCTCGTCGCTCTCCGGACACAGTGGAGGGGATAAGGAGGAGGAGCTGGACGCACAGGGGAGGCACGAGGGGCGCTGTGCCTGCGGCGCGTCTGCTAGCTGTTGGCGGCGCACTGTGCGTGCGGCGCAGCGGCTAGTGGTTGGCGGCGCACTGGAGGGGGCGAGGTGGCGAGCGAGGGCATGGGGGTCGAGCAAGAGGGAAGGGGCCTCGGCTGCGGCGCAGCTCCGCGGGACAGCGAGGTGGTGGACAAGAGGCAGAGGTCTTGGGGAACGCCGGTGTGCGCGTCCGGGCGGCCAGAGCGCGCCACAGGCGGCATCACCACGTTCCCGACGACTGGATGCTCCAACTGGAAGACGGTTTTCACCTATTGCTCACAAGGACTAGACAAACACACCACAACAAAAATCAATCAAGGAGGAGAAACTTTGTAGAACAATTGTTTTAGAAAAGTAAAAACACCAAAGGTGTTCGATGAAATGATCTTGGTCTTACACAACTCAAATAAATCCCCAAAAATTTGGCATGGGTTGTTTTGGTCAGGGAAGTGTGTCCATGAAGTTTGAGACCATTTGGGTGAGGGGAAATTGGGTTTCCAAAAGATGGCCAAAAATGACCATAATGGCATAATTTAGGAAGATAGGATTTCTACACTTCCCCTTGGGGTGGCCTTCTGGTTAGGGGTGTCTAGGGATCATGTGGTCAAGATCACCAAGTATCATGGCCATAGGAATTTTCTAGGTATAAGTTTGCTTGAAGATCTTGAAATGGCATTAATTTGGGCTTACAAAGGAAGTGGTCTAAATATTGCTCAAATGGGTTTGCCTCCAAAAGATGAAATGCAGGAAATGCCAAAATATGCATCCCCTGAATTTATCAGAATTATTGGAGATACCTAGCTTGCTTGAAACATTTAAGGACTAGAAATGGCAGTTTTGAAAATATTGGCTAACTTGGAAATATTGCATTGGAGTGTGCAATATTTTTGCATGGATGGTCTTTATAGGGACATGGGGTCCTCTGGTATTTTTGGTGGAATTTTTCAAGCTATGGAAATAGGCTTTCCTATTGTAGGTGGAGAAAATGGTTTAAAAGATTCGATATTTAGGGCTTGGGTTTTTCGGGGAAAACCTAAGCATCAAAATTATCACGGGTGACGGAGTGGTTCGTGGATTCCTGGGGAAATTTTGAGAGAGCAATTCCCAAGTCAAAACATCCTCAAAAGATTTGAAGAAATATTTTGGGGTAAGAGGAAAAAGTTTTTCAGGTGTCGGGAAAACACCACTAAAATTAGGTACGGATTTTTGGGGTGTTACAGACCTTCCCCCCTTAAAAGAATCTCGTCCCCGAGATTCGGAGACTTATAGGATTCCCGGGTTACAACAAGATATTTCTTGTACGGTTTTATTATACCCCTAAATCTTAAAACTTTTTCAAAGGTTTTTCTTCAGGATGCTAGAGTTTTAAAACACTTGGAGGGATCCATGCATATCAAGGTATTCTCAAAACTGGGCATTTTGCAAGCATAACATTACTATCAAACAAGGCACACCCAGATGAATGACATGGCAGGGGCTCACAGAATCACACGATATAGGATCTACCACCATGGGTATATAAATATAAACTAGGGTTTTTGCTTAAATGATCACACATGGCAAGGCACACATAAACAACACAACCATGGCAAAAGCAGACGAGCATGTCTACAAACAAGCTAACATTCAACAAAATAGAGTTTGAACTTGGGTAAGCAGTTACCCACAATTTATAAACAAAAGGATTGGGATATGCTATCCTATCCTCTCATCTAGGGTTTTATTTTGGAAAAGCTATATATACACTTTCATGCATACATAGGTTTTGAAAAATTAAAGGTTTCTTTTAGGAGAAGGATGTTTGTGCCACCCAAAATGGGCTCACAAGCACCTAGATTTTGAGGGGTAGGGCCACACCCCAATTTCTGTTTTTGCAAAGATTTTTCCCTATGGGATGCCATAGATACGAGGGAAGAACTTTCGGGGTACCTCCTCGCACTGAAGTAATTGTAGAGTTCTAGCTGGAGTAGAGCTTACATCCTTCATTTCTGAAAATTTTCCACCGGCCATACTCCTTGTCTTGCAGCAAAGATAACATGGCTGGGATATATGGACAGCAGAGTTTCTATTCTGAGAGAAACATCATTTTAGAAAAATAGTCCTGCATTTTCATGGCCCAAGACAAACAGTTGCAGCAGTACGGCATAATCATTTCAACCATACCGGATAAACAGGCGCACAACAGCTAACAAATACTCTACAAGAAATCCTTTCGTGCTCAAACGATGATGGGACACTCAACAAGCATACTAAAGCTTGTGATCGGGGGTCATCGTGGAGGGCTTGGGCCCTTACTTTAACATGGGTTGTCACAAGGTTCATATTGGGTGAGGAACCTTGCAGCGATACATGTACGAGTTTTTCAAACCTATGCACGAGCCAACATTAAGTGAGCGGGACACCGTGGTTACAGTGTCTCATTAAATACTTCATCTTAATAGTTAAACTTGTGCAACACACACAAAATAATTTTTATACTAGAAAATAATCTTATTCAAAGTTTTCATTAATTTTACAGGCGTGCATATGTGTCCGGGTTCACATATACCACTTCTGCTTTTATGTGATCTGTCATTTCTTCAAAACCTCTCAACTGAAGAAAAGGACATGGTATTCCGTCATACGTCAACCAAGTGGTTAACAAGGGAATCAGAACATCAAGTTTTACACAGGGCTAACCTAACCACAACTTAACCGTAGACAGAACAACCATGCATCACAAGCAAGCACCGGGGATTACAAACAACATCACAGACTCTCACCTACCAGCTTACAAGCGCTAATCAGGCTAAAGCTAAACCGGGGATTTACTCTGCTTGACGGCCACTTGCATCAGGCGGGGTGAGGCTGAGTCGGAGAGTGGTGTCAACACCTCCGTCTTCCTCAGGGGCTGGAGCCACAGGGTTTCCTGGTAAGATTGGGCAACTGACCAGAAGTCGTTGCTGAGCTCGGGCCATGGCTTCCTCAAGAACAAAAAGACCAACATAGGGTGCCATCTGTTCAGGTACCTGTAGTGCCCACTGAAGTCGATCTGGCACGGAGCCTTTGTGGGATGGACCAGGGTCTGGAATCTGGGGTTTTCCTTGCTGGATTTGAGCTTGGTCCTGTGTGGCTAAGATTGGATTCCTCATGGAAGCATGCTGCAGGAGTGCAGGGCCAAGACTTTGCCTGGCGACTCGGAGCTCGGCCATGAGTGAATGGTTCAGGCTTTCCATTGCAGCGAGGTAGGAGACCAAGTGCACTACAGCTGAATCGACTTCTTTTTCGGTGTTGGCCCAGAGTATCCGAGGACCAGACCGAGGCATAGCTGGGAAAAAGAAGTAGGCTCTACACCACACAAATGCCGGTTCCATCCATCTGAGACGGGCAAGGCTTTCAAAGGCGGTTACCTGGAAAGCTAGCTCAAGTGTAGGCATTAACCTGCCACTAAACTCATAGGGTTTCTTCTTGCGGTCGGGATGCGGTTTGATACTCACAACAGCCTGAAACTCATGCCCGGCAGGTGAGTCTTCGCTTCTGAACACCACATACTGAGGACGGGTCGATGCACCAAGAGCATCACGGACGACCTCCCAAAGAAGAAGGGGGAAGCCGGGGTAATGGTCGGCAGTGGTATCCATATAGAAGGTGGGTGCCATCTAAACTAGTGCAAGCTTCAGGGCTATGGGGGAGGTAAGAACGCGGGATACCTTAGCGGAATCCTGCTTCAATAGAGTTGGGTTGCCAAGGGTAGATGGCGAAGGTGGGGATGTCTGGAAGCTAGGACTGGGTCTCATTTCTAAGGGTTAGTGTCAATTTCTTCTCATGGAAGAAACTGGCGAGCCTCACTCGGGGATTGGGACAAGTCCTACTGCACCATACTGTTGACCAATAGTAGCCATGCCGGTTAGGCGGAGATGGGTCAAATCCATCGGGCTCCTTGTCGGCAAATAGTACGGTTGAGCTTTCCGTGCTAGGGTAGTCTACAGCCAGCCTGTCGCTCTGATACCATGTCTATGACACCCCTCCCTGGCACATCTTGCCAGAGAGGCAGTCGTCCCGTGCGCCAGCCCAGGATAACTGGCCGCACGTCACAACAGTGTAACATAATGGAAATCATTACACAATCAGGCACAAGAAGTGCTACAAAGGTTTACAAGGCCATCAAGGCATGACAAAACATCAAGCCAAGCATGGCACGGTACAGAGGTTTAACTGGCAGCGGAAGACATATGAGAGGCTACGGCTTGGAGCGGCTCCACTCCACAGGTTCTGGCTGGGCTACTGATCCTAGCACGCTCCTGCTTCAAATCGTTGCTAAGGAAGAAGGTGGATCTTCGCTGAAACTAGCCATTGGAATAGCCAACGTGAGTACAATGATGTACTCGCAAGACTAACAACCACTCGACACGAGCAGTCTAACAATCATGCATCAATGTATACATTGGAAAGAAAATCTACCACATGGCAAAAGTCTACTCAAGATAGACCAACATGATAACATAAAGGTAGCATGACATCACAAGCAAAACATGGCATAAGCAAACAACAAGAGTATCACCAGTACAGAGTCCAAGCCAGGTGGGGTTGGATCGTATACCGGCAATCAAACAAAGAGGTTACCTGTGACGAGTAGACGACTGTACCAGTTGGTACCACATCTTTCAGGGAGTTTCGTTGTTGCTAGAATGAGACCACATTTCTCATTCCACAACATCTAGGCTGTCAAGCCTCTAGCCAACTCTGGCTTAATTTCTTGCCAACTATGGCTTTTACTCACGCCAACTCTGGCTGTCATTCCAGCCAACTCTGGCTATTTCCCGGGGCTTGCACGGTTGATGTTGGCTCTGGCCTAACTATAGGCTTCCAACGCATCACACCGCCATCCCATTCACCTCACAAGTAACATTCCCTGCATCATCTTATTGTTCATTTAGTGAAATCAGGTTGTTCATCTTTCTTTCAAACAAGCCTTAGGTTTAACCTCCTGACTCAACACGGACACACAGTGTGACCGACACTAAACTGTTGTTTCATAACCTTGGAACGAGGCTAGACATCCAGATTTGACACTCTCGAGAGGTTGCAGATACCACCCATCTAAGTGCACCACGCCCAGCCGGTACTTTAGGATATCATCCTTAAGGCGAACTCAACAAGATACACTCACCTAACCGTTCACGCTACCAAGACACTCCCTGTATAGCCACCGACATAACTCTATGCCTTATGCAGAAGTGAATCCGGCACGTCCCCAACCCATGAGCGACGCCTAGCTCCGGAACCTTCGCAAGACTAGCCTCGACCAACTATGGTACCGACTAGACTTGCCAAAATGGTAGCATCAAAGGAGGCTCAATAGGTTACGTAGGTCAAGGCCCGCCCATATGAGCGACAGTGGCGGTGCTTTCGATGTTCAGATTAGTGGCACCGTGGACTGACCCTATCGTTGTTTGGAGGGGTGTTTCATTTAATCAAGTTCCATCATTCACAAGTCCAAACAAAGAGGATTAGTCCAACACAACAATCACAATATCATAATAATATATCATCAAACAATAAGACATTAGCAACATGATATTTCAAGCCATCGTTTGTTTGTATTGACTGGGTGACTACGGCGGCGATACCACCGACCAGCGCCATCACAGATCAATACAAAAGGTAGCACAAGTTGTGGGCGTCGATCGGGTGACTACGGCGGCGATACCACCGACCAGGGCCATCACGGATCAACTACCAATTTTAGTTGGGCATGTAGTCTCCGAAAAATGAACCAAAAAGCACTCATAAGAAAGAAAGCATCCATTCCACTCAAGGATTAACCCGACGTTGTGTCAGCAATCTTGGCAAAAAGAACCAAATGGAAAGCAAATGTCCCAAGCGTCGCAGTCCAGGAGGGCTTATGCCAACCACGTTTGACGGAGGGAGAAGAAGCAAATAACTCTTTTGGCAAATGCCCCCAACTCCGAGGATCATAAGACGACATTCGTCCGCTCCTCACCTCGGCGAACGAGAAGAAGCAAACACTCATAGGAACGCAGGTTTTATAGTTGTTTATTTAGAGGGTTCGACAAAGCCGCGCAAGTACGAGGCGCACAATTTAATTCACACGTCATTCTAATGCATACATGGATGATGAATAAAACCTGGCAGGAGCAATATTCGGAGTAACATATTGAACACAACAATAGCATATCGACATAATATATACCGAACGCAGACAAATATAAACACTCGGCATGGCAACGAGTAAATAACAAACAACATTGCGGGACGGCTCATAGCAAGTGGTTAGCTTGCCTGAAGGCGGGGATCCATTGGGCTTGAAAAGGTCGGGGTGGTCCCGCGGCATCGGGGTCGAACGCCGCTTCCCACGGACTCCGGAAAGCATCCAGACAAGGGCACCTCAAAGAACTATCTTGGAACAAGTTGAAACCAGTACCACTGGTTAGAGCTCGTCGAGACAAGAATTTAGGAATTTGAATCACCTCAATCGGAGTTGTGGTTCAAAAAATATTGATGAGCGAAAGATAGCTATCTGTCGCTCACCAGAGGAAAAAAAAAACAGACGGGCCGAAACTGTGCCGGGCTGGGCTGGTCGCGTCTTCTCCAGAAATACGCCTTCAGCGCAGGGGAAGCGAAAACTCGCAGAAGACGCTTCCACTTAAGCGACGTGGCAGCTGGGCCAGGCCGGGCCCGCCTGTCGGCGTCACCAGCCCGCCACGCTGGCTGCCAGCTGGCCGTCCTCTTCCTTACGTCGAGGACGCTCGGGAGGGAGCCCGACACGGCGAAGGCAGCGCGGGAGCTCGTCGCCTCGGCCGCTAGGAGGGACCGTGGCGGCAAGGGACGGCAGGGCGGGTGCGTCGCGGATCGCCGCGCCCGAGGACGGCTCCAGGCGGAAGGGGGAGGGCCAGGACGGCGGTGCCTGCGAGCTCCAGAAGCTCGGCGGCTCAGCAATGGAGGTCGAGGAAGGACACGAGCACACCAAGCATCCCTTGCTCCGCTGGACGTACTGGGAGATAGAGGAGAGGGTTAGGAGGCTCTGTGCAGGTTGAATTGAACGGGGAGACCTGAGTAGCTCGCGATGATCCGGGGATCCGCGGCGACGGCTTCGGCCAAATTGATCGAACCCGATCTCCAGTCTTGAACTAAATTGGCGGGGGTGTCTGGGAGGGGATAGGACAGGGAGGTGAAGCTCGGAAGGGGCTCCGGGTGCTCTTTATATAGCCGGGGCGAGAGAGGGAAGGGGGGTCGCTGGCGCACACCCGTAATGGAGGCCAAGGTCTCGTCGCTCTCCGGACATAGTGGAGGGGATAAGGAGGAGGAGCTGGACGCACAGGGGAGGCACGAGGGGCGCTGTGCGTGCGGCGCGTCTGCTAGCTGTTGGCGGCGCACTGTGTGTGCGGCGCGGCGGCTAGTGGTTGGCAGCGCATTGGAGGGGCGAGGTGGCGAGCAAGGGCACGGGGGTCGAGCAAGAGGGAAGGGGGGCTCGGCTGCGGCGCAGCTCCGCGGACAGCGAGGTGGTGGACAAGAGGCAGAGGTCATGGGGAACGCCGGTGTGCGCGTCCGGGCGGCCAGAGCGCGCCACGGGCGGCATCACCACGTTCCCGACGACTGGATGCTCCAGCTGGAAGATGGTTTTCACCTCTGTGCTCACAAGGACCAGACAAACACACCACAACAAAAATCAATCAAGGAGGAGAGACTTTGCAGAACAATTTTTTAGAAAAGTAAAAACACCGAAGGTGTTCGATGAAATGATCTTGGTCTTACACAACTCAAATAAATCCCCAAAAATTTGGCATGGGTTGTTTTGGTCAGGGAAGTGTGTCCATGAAGTTTGAGACCATTTGGGTGGGGGAAATTGGGTTTCCAAAAGATGGCCAAAAATGACCATAATGGCATGATTTAGGAAGATAGGATTTCTACACTTCCCCTTGGGGTGGCCTTCTGGTTAGGGGTGTCTAGGGATCATGTGGTCAAGATCACCAAGTATCATGGCCATAGGAATTTTCTAGGTATAAGTTTGCTTAAAGATCTTGAAATGGCATTAATTTGGGCTTATAAAGGAAGTGGTCTAAATATTGCTCAAATGGGTTTGCCTCCAAAAGATGAAATGCAGGAAATGCCAAAATATTCATCCCCTGAATTTATCAGAATTATTGGAGATGCCTAGCTTGCTTGAAACATTTAAGGACTAGAAATGGCAGTTTTGAAAATATTGGCTAACTTGGAAATATTGCATTGGAGTATGCAATATTTTTGCATGGATGGTCTTTATAGGGAGATGGGGTCCTTTGGTATTTTTGGTGGAATTTTTAAAGCTATGGAAATAGGCTTTCCTTTGTAGGTGGAGAAAATGGTTTAAAAGATTCGATATTTAGGGCTAGGGTTTTTCGGGGAAAACCTAAGCATCAAAATTATCACGGGTGACGGAGTGGTTCGTGGATTGCTGGGGAAATTTTGAGAGAGCAATTCCCAAGTCAAAACATCCTCAAAAGATTTGAAGAAATATTTGGGGGTAAGAGGAAAAAGTTTTTCAGGTGTCGGGAAAACACCACTAAAATTAGGTACGGATTTTTGGGGTGTTACAACCAGACTTTAGAGAACACATCACTAGGTCAACGGGTTAGGACACGGCTTGTGCTCGAGCACCTAGAATTTGAAAGACTAGAAGAGATAGCAAAACCTTGTCAAACCAACACAAGGTAAGTTGACTCAGAATTAGAGCGATACCATATATGGAGTAAACAGAATCCTAATGAGATTTTCACAACTCATTTTTAGGTTCAACATAGTTTTCACAACCACTAGACTCAACATCGACCAATAGCAAGGGTTTCCTACAGGTAGTCCTGCTTTGATACCAAAAGTTGTAGCGCCCCGACCCCGGTACTATACAAAGATGATGTGTGTCACTGGTTATGCGATACAACCGAAGGTTACTGAGCACACCACTCCCAGGCCAAAACCTTTGGCAGGCGTTGCTTGGAATTGATCATCGGCAACACAACACTTCGATTGATGCCATAACACATGCACAACTATCAATGTATAATAAAGAGATCAAGACTGCGAACATCTGGCACATCACAGACTCTATGACTCAAAGCATTATAATTCAAACTCTAACAGAGTGAAGATAGCAAAATTTACATGCAGAGCTCACATGACCCAACATCACATCATTCAACGGAAAGCGGATATGTTGCTATTCAACAAGATAGCAAAAGGCCTAAGAGGCCAGAAAATAAGCAACGTAGGCTACATAACCGACAAGTTCCAGGCTGCCACCTGGGAACCCCAAACTACTCGTCGATGTCAACGTAGAATCCACCATCGGAGGGAGGAACTTCACCTGAACAAAATTTAAGCAAACATGAGTACCGAAGGTACTCAACAAAACTTAATTAACCTATTATATATCTGCTTGTTCAGAGAGATTGTATGACGGTTGTTTTGCATAAAGCCAACTTTTCAATAGAGGCAGGGAAAAGTAGAAGTCGTCTACTTTGAGCTTCTTTATAAAAGGGATAAGAGAGCAAGTCTAGCTCTAATATTCTTCATTTTGTAACCACCAACTCGTCAACACCATCTATCAACTAGGATAACCCCCTCGACACCCTCGAGGAAGCACCCTTCAATCCTTGTTAACAAGTTTTACGATTATGTTCCAGTTCTCTATGATCACGTGTCCATTCCCAAGTCGTCCATAACCGCGGACACGGCTTTTCAAAAAGATTTAACCCTGCAAGGGTGTACAAGGTTTACCACACGTACCAACCGACTCTTAATGCCAGAACGTTAGCACTCACCAAGGGGTGCCGGCAGAGGGTGGTTGACCACGACCTTTACCTTAGTTGATTATATCCCATGGGTCATCCATAACAGGGAGCTGCCGCCATTACGCGAGATGGCCACCTCGTGACGGTCCCCGTTACTCTGTCACAGGAATCAAGATCCGTGTTCGTCCATCACTAGATCCCTGCCAGGCCCTATCTTTTCTCGACGTTTTTGACCCACATGCAAATGGAAAACCAAACTACGTGTCCCATGGGTACAACCAACCAAGTTAGTTAGTCGATGATAACCCCCAAGAGCAGGGGATCACTATAGCACCTCTCAATGTGGAAGTAAGATATCGATCCGCAGGAGTAAGAAGGAAAAGTTATCTATTCCCTACAACTAAAGTGTCACAAGTTTTAGTTGATTATGCACTAAACAAGTTTAAAGAACAAGGTGGTTGATTTAATTAATGGAAGTTTAATGTAACAAAACAAGAATGTAAAAGTGTCTCAATCCTCTTCAATGCAAGAGGACAAGACAAAGGTTTTCTCTTATAGGAACAATGGACATGGGTTCATGGGTTCACTTAATCCTCTCTCTCTCATCTATGGTGATTATCATGTTATGGATAAAGTACACACAATTGTCATGTTTTAATTGTAGCTTTTAATGACGGCTATATGTCCTAAAACACATAGTTGAAAGAAATACTCATTTGTGTGCTATGTCACCCCCGCAAGGCTAGCATGGCTGCCGTCACTCCCACATCATACTCTTTCTTTTTACCCCTAGATAAAGGATGTTGGGCTGTATTTCACATGTCACTCAATACATATGCCGTGTCACATCGGCCATCCTGTACCTACATACATCATACTTCATAATGGACAATATTCTAAACACTAGTGCAATGATTCATAATTCGTGTGCATGACCACATCTCTCTCATCTATCCACACTTGGTGGTGTCAATCACCTCATGACAAGGATAAACAAGGCATTATGCATAAATCAAACCATCACATGCATCATAGAATATCTCCAAAGTATGACAAATCATAAAAGCTCCAACACAACGGTAAATGCATAACAAATCATCTCATACCACAATATCCACCATATGAATTACATAGATGACCGTAATCATGTTCAGCAGCTCATACGGTACTAATTAGTGAAGCTCAAAGAGAGGAGAGATACATAAGTTACCACCACAAACCCAAGTCCAGGGGGTGGACTACTCCCCCTTCATCATGGAGACGGTGGAGAAGTCGTTGGAGAAGATGGAGACCACCCCGGCAGCGCGTCGTCGGAGTTTTCCCCCTCCAATCTGCAGCTCCAGGTCTCTGTTTCGTGGTTTCTGTGTTTCGGCGGCGCTCCCTTTCGCGAAAGCCCTGGGGGGTCTATATATAGTCGTCTTTAGGTCAAGACGAAGCTTCGGGAAGAAAGATCGACGGCAGCGGAGGCCCGAGGGCCAGAATGGGGGACCCCACGAGGTCAGGGAATCTGGCCACGTGGGCCCACCCCTTTTGGCCTTCTGGTCTCCGTTTCTTCGATTCCTTTGCACCTACGTTTCGTTCCTTCCAAAAAAATGATCCCCGTAAAGTTTCAGGTCATTTGGACGTCGTTTGGGTCCCTGAAACATCAAAATATAGAAAAAGGGGTTTTCTGACAGCGCAGGGTTAATTCCAGAAAAATGGGGAAGTTGTTAATTATCCCCAAAACTCAATATAAATCATGAATATAACCCTTATATGATGCAAATAACATGGAATAACATGTAATAAAATGTAAAGTTCATGTATGCATTTTACATGCATCAACATCCCCAAGCTTAACCCATGCTCGTCCCGAGTATGAAGGTGACAAAACTAACATGGACTTTGCATTTTAATACTATTAATGGATATCAAAGGTGATTACTATTGCTACATAGAGTCAAATGATTCATTCTTCAAAGGAATAACAATATGCAAGATAAATTATGAAGTGATAACAAATACTCAATGTAAAGATGTTCAATGATAAATTCACAAAGTGTAATATAGAAGAAAGTACTATGGACCAAATGTATGCATAATGAAAAGTAAAAACATCCTATGGTGGTCATAGAGTACTTCTTATGAAGACTGAATATAAAAGGTGGACACTTTGGATTGATAAATAAGTGGAGGTAAAGCATGAATAAGTTTCATCTAACTTCCAAACACTTCTACTTAAGTTAATGCTTGCAATGTGGTAGTCATTGGTGTGGAGCTCTCATTACCCCTATCATAGCATCATGAATGATTAATGTTTAAAGTGAAAGCAAATATGAGTGGTGTGCTTGACAATGTATTGGTTGAATGTCTCATGTCCCTTGAATACAAGTACCTACACCATGTGTTACTCACTTTGGTCCACAAAGTAAATTCAAATAAAGGTCATTGCAAGTAATAATAGTATCCTCAAGAACTGCACTGGGGTACCTCTTGCCCTTGACATGAACAAGCCCATGTCAAAACAACAAGACAAACAGACAATGAACAATCTCAGCACTCTTTTATTTACTATGGGTATAGCTTTTATTATGAGGTGCATCACTGAATGAACATTATGGTTATGCTGTAAATTTCCACCATGAATGATGCATGGCTTAGATTAGCGGCCGAGGCATTTCTCTAACCATTTATACAAACTCTTTGAACTTACTAAGTATCCACATTCATATCACCCATGATAGGCATCCATAAACAAAAGTACATGACATCAACTAAATATAAATAAGTGCAATGTTGAAAGCTTGCCATGTGACAGCACATATGGGCTAACTCCCAACCAAAACTATTGTCAAGCCCACAACTTCATAATTTTAATCACAATGGTTCATGCTTATTAAATGCAATAAAAGTAAATTGTGCATCAAGTTCGTGAGAGCTTTTAACCAATTTTTCCCATGACAATCAATAACATAAGCATTTAAATTCAGAAATGTAGATAACACAATATAACATGATAAACATACTTGGAATAGCATAAAGCTAATAGGTAGATATGGTGCACTCACTGGAAAAACTTTGGTTGAAGGTGTTGGGAAACAAGCTTTTTACTTGTTGTAATTTTTGGGCTAGCAATAGGGAGAAAGTTGACCGTCTGAATGCATGCATAAGTGTCCATAGAAATAATCAATCCATGTTAAACCAAGTAAAGTTAAAATTCAACATCTAAACATGGTAAAGGATAGCTCTTGACAACACACTTGCAAATTAACATTCATTCAAAGCACATGAATTATGCAACTATATGTATCTTTTAAAATCAACTCAAACATCCCTATCCCAATATATTTAATAGCATCCAACATAATTCAACCCAAACTTCCAGTAGCTCTCTCAAATATAAATGATAGTGGTGGTCTTATTAACAAACCGAAATAACAAAAGCAAAAAAAAAACAGACGCTCCAAGTTTATACGATAAAGTGCTTTGATCGAAAAACAGAAGTTAGACGTGTGCAAACCGAGAGTGTGTTGGTCCAGTGGGGTTGTATTGACATCCCCAAGCTTATGTCTTCACCATCCTTGGATAGCTCTTGGTGCAACTCCTCTAATCCCTGTGAAAAAACTTCAAAACACCGTTTCTCCCATTTCTTTTCTGTGGGGTGATATTAGTAGTGATAAACAAATAGGTTCCTTGCTGCATAAAATCCTTAGGAAAAATTCATATGAATGTCGAGAGAGTATATAATGTTGTATGCATACTCATAAACTCAATTGAATCAAAAAGATTCAAGCAAAAAGCTCAAAGAATGCATCAAACAATATCAAGACAGAATCTGTCCAGAAAAACAGCAGCAGCAAAACGTATTTTTCTACCCTACTTAAACTCGTTATAAAAATCTGCAACAAATCACGTATACAGAGGATGAAAAGTTGAAGCTATGGTTCAAATTACAGCTCAATCGGAGTTACATATAAAAAATGAAAAATCAAACCGTGCACAGACTTCGTGCAGGCAGAAAACTCTCCGAAAATGAATAGCAACTTTTCAAACCCAAAATAGGTAAAACTTGGTTCTTTATTAAAAATCCTAGAAACAAAACTAACAAACTACTCTCTTGTTACAGCAAGAGGATTCAAAGAAAATCTCAACCAAAAACAACCGGGTTGCCTCCCGTAAAGCGCTTTCTTTATAGCCATATAGCTAGGCTTACTTACTTGATGTTCATGAAGGTTGAAGCTCATGAGGGAACTTATACTTTGATGTGTACCTCTTCCTTGGAAAGTGTTCATGCATAATACCAGGATCCCATGGTGTTCTCAAAATAATAGTCAAGTTGAACCCTAATTGAGAGAAAAACAAAACACAAAAGTAATAACAACGAAGTCTAACTTTCTTTCTATGCATTGGCATTTTGTATATGAATGAATCACCATAAATAGAAGTTTACCAATGCATATTAACAATATTTACTTGCAGCATATAATTATTAGTATAAAGAGGGTTCTTATCACCTCCTCTTTCATAATAGTTGCAAGTAGTAGAAGTGTATTCAACCATATAACCAATAGAATCTTCCAACTTAGATAATTTAGACACATAAAGAGGATCATTAAATTTATTATGGAATTCATTAGCATGCTTCCCTCTTTCAAAATAGTTATTAAGATCAATATTAAGTTTAATATCATGGTTGCAACAAAGATTTGGAGCTAAAGGTAATTGCAAACCACATAAGTATTTCTCAACATAAGCAAATTTCTCCTCCATGGTGTAACTAGGAGAATTTAAGAACAAAGTAGGACTCTCATGAGTAAGAGTACCATCACAAACAACAAGTATATCATTTTTATCCTCACATAATTTAGTAACAACTAAACATGGAGGTTTATCAATAAGCATAGGATCATCATCTAAAGCATTATCATATAGCATATTTAAGCAATACTCCTCATTATCATCAATAAGTTCACTAGTTGCATTAATAGAAAGTAAAGGAGCATTTTTAGTTTCACACTCATCATAACATGGATTCTCATAAATAACAAAAGATTTTTGAGTTTGAGTGTTACTATCATTTGTTGATGGTGAAGCTGGGAGATCCAACTCTTCCCCAAGCTTAGGTTGGAGCACATCCATTTCAATCTCCTCTTCACATACTTCCTCTTCCAAGCTTATGTTTTCATCATCCTCTTGGGGTTGCACGGGCATCCCCAAGCTTAGGTTCTTATCCTCCTCTTCCTGCAAAATATTAGTACTTTCCATGGCAGCAAGAATTCTTTCTTTAGGAGTAAAATATTTAAGAAAAACCTTCCTCAAACTACTCCATTCAATAGTAACTTCTTCATCCAAAGACTTGAACCAAATACGAGCATTACCAGATAAAGACAAATATAATAGCTTGCTTTTTACCTGATCATCAGAAATACCAGGAAGCCTAAATAAACCACATATCTCTTCAACTGTCTCCACGTGTTCACGTGCAGACTTAGTTCCATCCCCTGTAAATGGATTTTTCATAACTCTTTTAACATGACCAACGGGAATTTTATATCCCACTTTAGGTATCTCAGACACAGTAGTTTCAACCACTTTAGGAGCATTAGCATAAGCACTTTCATATAAAGCAAGATGCAGCGCAGCACGATTCGTAAATGCCATAGTAATAGTATCAATAGTTTTTATGTATTTTATGTTTTTAATGAAAACTGAAAATAAAACTAAACTAAATGCAAAACTGAAAATAAATATCTAGTGCAAACAAAAATAAAAACTTAAGCGCTACGCTCCCCGGCAACGGCGCCAGAAAAGTACTTGATAACCACCAAGAGCAGGGGATCACTGTAGCACCTCTCAATGTGGAAGTAAGGTATCGATACGCAGGAGCAAGAAGGAAAAGTTATCTATTCCCTACAACTAAAGTGTCACAAGTTTTAGTTGATTATGCACTAAACAAGTTTAAAGAACAAGGTGGTTGATTTAATTAATGGAAGTTGAATGTAACAAAACAAGAATGTAAAAGTGTCCCAATCCTCTTCAATGCAAGAGGACAAGACAAAGGTTTTCTCTTATAGGAATAATGTACATGGGTTCACTTAATCCTCTCTCTCTCTCATCTATGGTGATTATCATGTTATGGATAAAGTACACACAATTGTCATGTTTTAATTGTAGCTTTTAATGACGGCTATATGTCCTAAAACACATAGTTGAAAGAAATACTCATTTGTGTGCTATGTCACCCCGCAAGGCTAGCATGGCTGCCGTCACTCCCACATCATACTCTTTCTTTTTTCCCCCGGATAAAGGATGTTGGGCTGTATTTCACATGTCACTCAATACATATGCCGTGTCACATCGGCCATCCCGTACCTACATACATCATACTTCATAATGGAAAATATTCTAAACACTAGTGCAATGATTCATAATTCATGTGCATGACCACATCTCTCTCATCTATCCACACTTGGTGGTGTCAATCACCTCATGACAAGGATAAACAAGGCATTATGCATAAATCAAACCATCACATGCATCATAGAATATCTCCAAAGTATGACAAATCATAAAAGCTCCAACACAACGGTAAATGCATAACAAATCATCTCATACCACAATATCCACCATAGGAATTACATAGATGACCGTAATCATGTTCAGCAGCTCATACGGTACTAATTAGTGAAGCTCAAAGAAAGGAGAGATACATAAGTTACCACCACAAACCCAAGTCCAGGGAGTGGACTACTCCCCCTTCATCATGGAGACGGTGGAGAAGTCGTTGGAGAAGATGGAGACTGTGGGGACCCCGGACTAGCTGTCCGAAATACCCGATTATGCTTAACACAACGATCCCGTGATCAGTCTGTCGTTGCACATAATCCGAATTGGATACCAAAGTTTACATCCATTACAGTACCGAATAAAAGTCTTCCATAAATGGTCATTTAGACCAAGTTCTTACATAGGTGCCTTCATGGGCCAAACCAAAATATATCAGCGGAAGCTACGGCGTAGTAGACATCATATTCTAATGATGACAACCCGACAGGCAGCTGACTTCTGGAGATCCTTAGTTGGCGTAGAAGTCGCCATATTCCTGCTCGGCGTAGTGCTCCTCCTTGTAGTCCTCGTAGTCTGGCTAGGACAATAGCCAGGGACGAAACCAATATGAGTACATTTGAATGTACTCGCAAACTACCCCAACATGAGTATGCACTCTTATTTGTTTTAAAACAGCTCTATATCTTTATTGAAAAAGGTAAGAAGAGTTTTATAACCATCTTTGAAAGAAGTCACCATTTCATTTTGTTTCTCAAAAACTCCTCCTTTTCATGACCATGGCTCACCATAGTCCATTTATTCCCACAACTCCTACCACTTCATTTGGTATAGATGTGTAACCCCATCACCATTTCAATTTCTTTTAAACTTAAAAGCTTTTTCCAAAAACTTGCACATGGTCAAAGTAGGGTCTCCCAGCTGTCCATATCCGAGGACTCGGCTATTCGAATAGTTTTAACCCTCTGCAGAGGTAGCACGCTTTTATCCCACATCCATCCGGCAGCTCATCGTGTCCGCCACGTCTCGCCATACAGGTGTATGCGAAGTAAGCCGCCGACCATAGCCTGTCCTTTGCTCATGCTAGTATAGGATCCTACCGCTACGAAATTATCATCTTTTCCATCGACACCCAGTCCAGATTCCCCGTCGGGAAACCTAAGTGTGAGGACTCGTAGTTCTGCCCGGCGAGCGAACCCTTCAATCCCCCATCCTCAGATGCCAGGACCCAGGTCAGGGGGTAGGTCGCCATGACCATCCCCTCATGGAACGAGGTCATCCTCGTTGTTGAGGAGTCCCATACTAATATGAGCAAATTATATGACTACGCCTGTTTCCCATATGTGGTGGAGGTGGTCGCACAGGGTATTGGATGGTTGACGTAAGTACAAGGACACACTGTGCATTTTTCATAAACATCACCACTTTTCCACTTTTCCAACACAACACCGACATCTCGGCATTCCATAAACTCACAAGACATTTCAAAGGAGTTTTGAATAAACAACATTGTTTTCCCATCCTAAAGTTTTACATAAACTACTACATAGGGTGGCAAAATAATATCCATATACTTTTGAAATGAGTTTTATAAATCTTGCTTTGAGAGTAAAACATGTTATGAAAGTAGATGCATATGTTGGTAGTGCAAGCTCAGGGAATAGCTTGCCTTGCTTGGCAAAGTGATCTTGCTCTTGTTCTTCAACTTCAGCAAACTCTCCTTCCTCGATATATCCGACAACGTTCTCGTCTAATTAATAAACAAACAATGCAACCAATCACTAAGCTATACAAGCAATCATCTCAACACAACAATCATAAACATCACAATTAGCTACTGCACACACAAACCACACAATTTGGTTTTCAAATAAATTGAATTAAACATTATTTAATTAAGTCCAAATTATGGCAGAAACTAGTTATTCATGTTTAATTCCACAACTTGAGTTCTGTTGGTCACAAAAATACAAACTAAAATTCTATGGAAAGCCACTGATGTGTAGAATACAACCCAATTTGAATTGGATCATTTGGAGTTACCAAACTCCCTACACATTGGATTGAATCCAGTAGCTTAATATTCAAGTTTTAGCTACCATTTAAATTCTGTTGTTCCAAAAATTAAACCCTTTTAGGGGTAACTAAACATGGCTATATGTGAGCTAACAAAATTGGTCCTAACTCATTTGGATCAACCAATAAACATATTTGTCTGTTTTAGTCCAGAAGGGTTTATCTTAAAGTCAACAATTAATGCTGCTTAATTAATTCTACCAAAAATAGGGGAGCTAACACAAGGCAGTACTAAGCTAGCAAAATTGGTTTGGAATTATTTGGACTAACAGAGTATCAGAAACAAACAAGTTTAGATTTTAAACCTTCTGTGGTATTTTCAATAATACTTTTTAAATATTTAATTAAATGACATGAGACCAATTGTGTTGGTTAAACAATTTCATAAGCTTTCCAGAACATTTGAGTTTGATTTATTTGGATTCCTAAATCTCGAGATATTTAATTTTAAAGTTGACATCAGTACTGAGAATTTCAGAGAATTCAAATTAGAAAAATCCACTGTTGTGGATAATGTTGAAATCCCTGACGGGTGGGTCCTACCCGTCAGTGACTCAGCGAAACGGTACGCGCGCGAGGGAAAAGATTAAAATTATGACAGTGGGACCCACATGGCAGTCTAACTTAACACGAAGCGGTACGTGGCCGTAGATCTTCGATCCAACGGCTCACGGAGGTCGCCATCGGCGACGACCTAAAATGAGCGGCGCTGCCGCGCCGGCGACGGCGAGGTGGACAGATCTCTCACCTAGGGGCTCGGGAGGAAGCGGCGATGACGCGAATCGACGGCGGCGGCTCGGGGAAGACGATGGTGCGAGCGGCAGTTGCTGGGGAAGTCTCTGTCGACGGCGGCGATGTCGCGCTCTTCGTCGGCGTCGGGCAGCAACTTCGGCGGAGCTTCGGGGTCGCGTCCGTGTGCTAAAAAGAGGGAAAAGAAGCCTGGGTGAGTGCGGTGAGCTTGGGCAACAGCGTAGAGGGGTCAGAGGGAAGAATGGGAGGGTGTGGCGTTGTGGTGGTGTTCGACCTCAACGGCGGCGTCGGGTGAGGCAGTGCACTGCCCTCCGGCGGTGCACAGACGAAATTGAGGCGAGGGAAAGCTCGAGGGAGAGGTGTGGTGTTCCAGTGAGGTCTCAGGGTGCTTTTATAGGCTCGGGGCGGTCCACGATGGTCGGGGTCTACGGCGGCGGCCATGGCGCGTCCACGGCGACCGATTCCTCGATTACGTGGCGAGGGTGCAGGGGCTCGTGGCGGCTTGGTGCTTAACGGGGTCCGGCAAGGTTCTAGAAGCGTCTAGAGGAGCTGGGCGTGTCGAGGCGCAGAGACGGGGGCCAATTTGCTCGGCGCCGTCCAAGTCCTCCACGGCGGCCGTCGGGGAACCGCGGCGTAACTGCGACGGGAGAGGTGCCCGTTTTCTTCCCTGCGGTGCAGAGAGTGCAGAGACGCAGGAGCGAGGGAGAGCGCGGCCAGGGGGGTCCTGGCGGCGAAGAAAACGGCGACGACGGTGAAGGCGACACGGCGATGGTCATCGGGGCTGAGGTCGATGACCATTTTGCAGAAAACCCCCTCCTTCCTCTTTTCTTTTATTTTTCAGTTTTATTTCAAATCCAGAAGCTTTTCCTGGATTTAATTGAGGTACTTAAACATTTTAGAAAATTTGCAAATAATTGTGGGGCCTCCCATAACATGTAGAAGCTCCACAAAAATTGGCATTGCCAAATAAAATGTTTGGCAACATTTTCTTTCATAGTACTTTGTTTATGTTATTTTAATTTATTTCACTTGTTTTTATTTTTGAATTTTAAAACTAGTTCAAAAATAATATTTGAGAGGGGAAAGTGGTAGGAACAAAATGGGGAGTGTTTACATTACAACTCCACTGACTTTGGTTTGAAAATAATTGAGTTTGTCACTTGGAGATTTTCATGTGACAACTTGTCACTTTTATTTTTCTTGCTTTGATTTTATATTTTGTTTTCTTTCTTTCTTACTAGTGTTCACTAGTGCAAACACTCACACAAACAGCAAGAACAACATCTCAAGTAACAAAAGCAATTAACATACAATAACAACAAAAGTTTTTGTTGGCTCTCATTTTTGGAATATAATTGATAATAATTTTTGGGATGTTACAATCCTTCCCCCCTTAGAATAAATCTCGTCCCGAGATTTGCTAGGCTGGTACTAAGGAGGTCTGGAAATTCGCTTCGAAGATATCTTCGCGTTCCCAAGTTGCTTCCTTCAGATGGTTAGTCCACTGGACTTTGTAAAACTTGATCGCACGTCTTCGGGTAACACGAACATCTTCTTCGAGAATTTTGAGGGGTCTCTCACGATAAGTCAGGTCTTGGTTCAGGTCGATGGAGAGGTGGTCGATGTTTTTGAAAACATCAGGCTGGTCAGGAACTTCAAGACACTTCCGGAGCAAGGAAATGTGGAAGACATCATGATAATCTCCTAACTCTCGGGGTAACTCCAGCTGATAGGATACTTCTCCTCGACGAGCAAGGACCTTGAAGGGTCCAATATACCTTGGCGCTAACTTTCCTTTGACATGGAAACGCTGCATTCCTTTAAGGGGTGTCACTCGGAGATAAACATAATCTCCGATACTGAAAGTGAGGTCACGGCGCTTGGTGTCAGCATAACTCTTCTGACGGGATTGGGCAGTTTTGAGTCGTTCACGAATAAGCTGAACTTGCTCTTCAGCTTCACGGAGGGTATCTGGTCCGAACAATTTGCCTTCTCCTGTATCGGACCAATTCAGGGGTGTACGACACTTCTTGCCGTAAAGGGCTTCAAAAGGGGCCATTTGCAGACTGGACTGATAACTGTTGTTGTACGAGAATTCTGCAAACGGAAGGCAATCTTCCCACTTGGAACCATAGGATAGAACACATGCACGAAGCATGTCCTCCAATATCTGGTTCACTCGCTCAGTTTGGCCATCGGTCTGGGGATGATAAGCGTGCTAAACGCTAGCTTGGTTCCGAGGGCTTCATGAAGGGATTTCCAGAACCTTGAGGTGAATTGCGTGCCTCTATCAGATACAATCTTCTTAGGCACACCATGCAGGCTCACTATTCTGGAAATATACAAGTCGGCCAACTGATGTCCCCGATAGGTGGTGTTGACAGGGATGAAATGGGCAACCTTGGTCAGTCGATCAACGATGACCCAGATTGAATCATGGCCTCGGTTGGATCTTGGAAGTCCGGTAATAAAATCCATTCCAATCTCATCCCACTTCCACTCGGGAATTTTCAAAGGTTGAAGCAATCCAGCGGGTCGCTGATGTTCAGCCTTAACTCGCTGGCAGATGTCACACTTGGCTACGAATGAACCAATCTCTCGCTTCATTCCATGCCACCAAAATCTTCCTCGAAGGTCTTGGTACATTTTGGTTCCGCCGGGGTGGATTGAGTAAGGGGTCTCATGGGCCTCCTTCAGGATTAACTCCTTAAGTTCCGTGACATTGGGCACACAGATACGGTCATTGAATTTCAGCACTCCCTCAGCATCTTGGTAAAACCGGGTGCTTTGCCGAGGGAAATCTTTTTCCTAATTCCCTCTATGCTTTCATGACCTTTTTGGGCTTCTTTGATTTGATCCATCAGGGTTGGGGTTAACTCTAAATTGGCGAGATAACCATGGCTAACAAGCTCTAGTCCAAAATCTTGGAACTCTTTGAACAAGGCTGGCTGTTCGGCTTGGATCAGGGCATTCAGGGTGCAAGGTTTGCGACTAAGGGCATCGGCAACTACATTAGCCTTTCCGGGGTGATAATGGATTCCAATATCATAATCCTTGATTAATTCCATCCATCTCCTCTGTCGCAGGTTCAGATCTTTCTGGGTGAAAATATACTTCAAGCTTTTGTGATCGTATAAACCTCACAGCGATGTCCCGCAAGATAGGGACGCCACTTCTTAAGAGCAAAGACCACAGCAGCTAACTCCAAGTCATGGGTTGGGTAATTCTCTTCATGCGGTCGCAACTGCCGGGACAGGTACGACACAACTTTGCCTTCTTGCATCAGAACGCAACCAAGTCCGAGGCGTGATGCATCGCAATACACGTCGAAACTCTGGGTGACGTCTGGCATGATCAGGATTGGGGCTGAGGTTAGTTTCTTCTTCATTCTTGGAAACTATCCTCACACTTCTGAGTCCATTCAAATTTCTTGTCCTTCTTCAACAGTTGGGTCAGAGGTTTGGCTATACTGGAAAATCCTTCAACAAACTTGCGGTAATAACCGGCAAGTCCGAGAAAGCTTCGGATTTCAAAAACATTGGTTGGGGATAACCAGTCAAGAATGGCTTGTATCTTCTCAGGGTCAACAGAAATTCCTCCAGCGGATACAATATGTCCAAGAAATGCCACTTCACTGAGCCAAAACTCACACTTGCTAAGTTTGGCATACAGCTGGTGCTCTTGGAGGGTCTCCAAAACTAGACGCAGGTGTTCAGCATGTCTTCTTCGGTCTTGGAATAAATAAGGATGTCATCAAGGAAAACTACCACGAACTTGTCGAGGTACTCCATGAAAATCTTGTTCATGAGATTCATGAAATAGGCTGGGGCATTGGTCAGACCAAAGGACATCACGGTGTATTCAAACAAACCGTAACGGTGGTGAAGGCGGTCTTGGGAATGTCTGTCTCTCGGATCTTCAACTGATGGTAACCTGTCCGAAGATCGATCTTTGAAAAGACTCGGGCTCCGTTCATTTGATCGAACAGATCCTCGATCTTGGGAAGAGGGTACTTGTTTTTAATGGTCACGTCATTCAGCTTGCGATAATCCACACACAGGCGTGTGGTACCGTCTCTCTTGTCCACAAAAATAATGGGTGATCCCCATGGTGAAGCACTTGGGCGACAAGACCTTTGCTTAGCATATCAGCCAACTGCTTCTTCAACTCCACCAGTTCTTCCGGATTCATCCGATAAGGCTTTTGGGATATGGGGGATGTTCCTGGGATAAGCTCAATTATGAACTCAATATCCCTGTCTGGCGGCATACCAGGCAATTCTTCTGGGAAAACATCCTTGAACAGGTGAACAACACGGATCTCATCTAGGGCGGGTCGAGCTATGCTCTCATGGCATCCGGGTCGGTCTGGCTGGTCTCAGATGCATACTCCACTTCAACTCCATCATCAGAAGTGAGAGAAACAGCTCTTCGGGCACAGTCAATACGACCGTGATACTTGGCTAACCAATCCATTCCAAGAATAACATCTATGCCTTGGTTTCCTAAGATAATTAGGTCGGCTGCAAACCTTCCTCCTCCAATTTCTATGGGGGTTTCGGAACACATCTGGTTGGTTTTGGCTAACAGTCCTGGGGTTTGTACCAACATTGGTTTGGGTAAAAGACTCCCGACTAAACCTCCCTTAGAAACAAACTCTTTGGTAATAAACGAATGGGTAGCACCAGAATCAAACAGAACAGTTGCAGGTACTGAGTTGACAAGAAACGTACCCAGCACAACATCTGGCGCTTCTTCAGCCTCTTCAGCATTGATGTGGTGCAGACGGCCTCTGACAACAGCAACATTCCCGCGGGGTGCGGCATTCTTGCCATTACCATTTCCATTGCGGCCTGGACCATTGTTCGGTGCAGGTGCATTGGGGCGTTGGACAGGCTTCTTGGGATTGGGGCATTCTCTGGAGTAGTGACCTTTGTTGCCACATTCAAAGCAGACAACATTGGCATTGGGGTTGAAGTTGTTGAAGTTTCCTCTGGGACGGTTATTGTCATTGGGGCGGTTGAAGTTGTTCGGGCGGTTAGGGAAATTGGGGCGTGGAACTTGGGGTGGACGATAGGCAGGCCTGGGGTTCTGCTGAAAGATACGAGGTTTCTGGCTGCTCGAACCTTCCTGAGCATTCATCCTCCTCTTGCGACCTTCATACATAGACTTGCGCTTGGTCTCCAGCTGGATGGCTTTGTCCACAAGTGACTCCAGATCACGGAAGTCATGGATAACCAAAGCACACTGCAGTTCATCATGAAGTCCACTCATGAAACGCTCCATCTTCTTCTCTTCTTGTCGGTGTCATCAGGGCATACCGAGATAAGTCGGTAAACTCCTCAAGATAACCGACCACATCTCTACTTCCCTGCCTCAGCTTGCGGAATTCATCCTTCTTCCTATCAATGAGTCCACCAGAATATGCTTCTTGCGGAACTTCTCCTGGAACTCAGCCCAGTTGATGACATGACAGCTGCTGGAGAGCTTGGTAGTTCCCACCAAGCTCTTGCAGGTCCAGCGAGATAGTGGGTTGCATATAGCACCTTTTCATTTCTCCACAGCAGCAACTTCCAGATTGTTCGATGGTGCGAAGCCAATCATCGGCTTCCAGTGGGTGAAGTCCCTTGGAGTGGGTGGGTTGGTTTCTGGAAATCGCCTAAGGTGGATCGCTGATTCTCATTGCCATTGTCATTACCACCATTGTTGTTGTTGTTGTTATTATTGTTGTTGTTGTAAGCAGCTGCAAGTTGTTGTAGGCAGTGAGATGAGCCTGGCGCTCTGCCGGGCATTCTCACGTTCCTCCATGATAAGCGCGAGAAGTTGGGGGGGGTTGGGTCCGGTGGTGGTGGTGCTGATCCTGATCCTCCCATTGTCGCGACGGGGCGGCATCCTGAAGCACACCGGGTATAAGAGACAAGGCAAGAAAAGTTCGACTAAGGGAAAAGATGATCTCTCAAGTGGTTGATTAATTCTAAGATTTATATGAAAATAGTTCACACGGATTTAACAAGACAAACATACTTATATTTCACAAACAACACATCAAAGAGTTCACATCAACATCAAGCTTACAACCTCAAGCTTACAACATAACATCTGGTTTCCAAAAGAACCACTGCTACTACTCGACTAGCTATAGGGGGTCAACCTAATCCTGCGGTAGTGATCAAGTCACTCGCCTACTGAGGTGGAACCTCCAGCTCTAACACGTCAGCATCTGACTGGTAGGCTGGCTCCTCGGGATCCTCCTCCTCGTCCTCGAGAACTGGCTCGAGTGGCTCCTCCTCCTCGTCAACTAACTCCTCCTCATCATCCTCCTCCTCACAGTCCATCTCCTCCACGAAGTCATCATCGTCACTGAGGAAAGCGTCGTTCTCCTTGCGGAGATCCTCGCCCTCCTCCTCCATCTCGTCAGTATGGTGCTCTAGATCCTCAATCAGTCCATCCTGCTCTGCCACCTTCGTGCGGAGCTTCACGATAGTCTTCCTCAGCTGGGCCCTCTTCCTGAGAAGAGCAACCTTCTCCACCATCAGCTTCATCTCGTTCTCGCGAAGCTCAACGAGCGACTCGCGGTCGAAGTGGAGCTGAATCCTAGTGCGCAACAGATCATCCTGAGTGCACTGAAGTAAGATCTCCATGTCCATGATGTAGCTCCCAAACATCGGGTGGTAAGGTGAAGGAGTAGGGTGTCCATCACAGTTGCGCCTCCCGTAGAACCGGAAACGGGAGTCTACTAACTCCGCCTTGTGCTCCTCACAAAGTCGGGCTAGCATCCTCTGTGTAGCAGTACAGAGACCGTCAACCCAGGTGGCCTCCTTGGTGGTGAAGATGAGCGTCCGGGAATTGGGAGACTTGATGTTCCTGCGAACTGACGATCTGATGAGCCAGCTCAGCCTTCCGACACCGTGAACATCAATCTGAGCTCCCTCAAACTCTGGAGCGGGGCGACCTAACAGCTTGGTCAACTCGAACAAGTCCCTCTCAAACGTCAGCTTGCTGTCCTTCTCCAGCTGAACGAACTCGGTCCAATGGAGTGCCATCTACAGTTTTTAAGCAAAATTTTAAGTTAGTTAGGTGACAAGTATATCAAAATTTTAATATAGTAGGGCAACAAGTGAGTCAAATTTTAAACTTAATGAGAGGTGTACAAAATTTTAGGGATACCAAGGAAAATGTAACATTTAATGAGAGTAAAATTTTGCATGAGTAAGAGGATTGGATAAGCAATTTTCGAAAATACTTCATTCCTTTCTTTTTAGAAATTCATCTTTTGTAACATTTGACAAACGACCATGCTAACTAAGGTTTCCTAAAGTCAGGATGGCTCTGATACCAAGTCTGTGGGGACCCCGGACTAGCTGTCCGAAATACCCGATTATGCTTAACACAACGATCCCGTGATCAGTCTGTCGTTGCACATAATCCGAATTGGATACCAAAGTTTACATCCATTACAGTACCGAATAAAAGTCTTACATAAATGGTCATTTAGACCAAGTTCTTACATAGGTGCCTTCATGGGCCAAACCAAAATATATCAGCGGAAGCTACGGCGTAGTAGACATCATATTCTAATGATGACAACCCGACAGGCAGCTGACTTGTGGAGATCCTTAGTTGGCGTAGAAGTCGCCATATTCCTGCTCGGCGTAGTGCTCCTCCTCCTCGTAGTCTGGCTAGGACAATAGCCAGGGACGAAACCAATATGAGTACATTTGAATGTACTCGCAAACTACCCCAACATGAGTATGCACTCTTATTTGTTTTAAAACATCTCTATATCTTTATTGAAAAAGGTAAGAAGAGTTTTATAACCATCTTTGAAAGAAGTCACCATTTCATTTTGTTTCTCAAAAACTCCTCCTTTTCATGACCATGGCTCACCATAGTCCATTTATTCCACAACTCCTACCACTTCATTTGGTATAGATGTGTAACCCCATCACCATTTCAATTTCTTTTAAACTTAAAAGCTTTTCCAAAAACTTGCACATGGTCAAAGTAGGGTCTCCCAGCTGTCCATATCCGAGGACTCGGCTATTCGAATAGTTTTAACCCTCTGCAGAGGTAGCACGCTTTTATCCCACATCCATCCGGCAGCTCATCGTGTCCGCCACGTCTCGCCATACAGGTGTATGCGAAGTAAGCCGCCGACCATAGCCTGTCCTTTGCTCATGCTAGTATAGGATCCTACCGCTACGAAATTATCATCTTTCCATCGACACCCAGTCCAGATTCCCCGTCGGGAAACCTAAGTGTGAGGACTCGTAGTTCTGCCCGGCGAGCGAACCCTTCAATCCCCCATCCTCAGATGCCAGGACCCAGGTCAGGGGGTAGGTCGCCATGACCATCCCCTCATGGAACGAGGTCATCCTCGTTGTTGAGGAGTCCCATACTAATATGAGCAAATTATATGACTACGCCTTTTCCCATATGTGGTGGAGGTGGTCGCACAGGGTATTGGATGGTTGACGTAAGTACAAGGACACACTGTGCATTTTTCATAAACATCACCACTTTTCCACTTTTCCAACACAACACCGACATCTCGGCATTCCATAAACTCACAAGACATTTCAAAGGAGTTTTGAATAAACAACATTGTTTTCCCATCCTAAAGTTTTACATAAACTACTACATAGGGTGGCAAAATAATATCCATATACTTTTGAAATGAGTTTTATAAATCTTGCTTTGAGAGTAAAACATGTTATGAAAGTAGATGCATATGTTGGTAGTGCAAGCTCAGGGAATAGCTTGCCTTGCTTGGCAAAGTGATCTTGCTCTTGTTCTTCAACTTCAGCAAACTCTCCTTCCTCGATATATCCGACAACGTTCTCGTCTAATTAATAAACAAACAATGCAACCAATCACTAAGCTATACAAGCAATCATCTCAACACAACAATCATAAACATCACAATTAGCTACTGCACACACAAACCACACAATTTGGTTTTCAAATAAATTGAATTAAACATTATTTAATTAAGTCCAAATTATGGCAGAAACTAGTTATTCATGTTTAATTCCACAACTTGAGTTCTGTTGGTCACAAAAATACAAACTAAAATTCTATGGAAAGCCACTGATGTGTAGAATACAACCCAATTTGAATTGGATCATTTGGAGTTACCAAACTCCCTACACATTGGATTGAATCCAGTAGCTTAATATCAAGTTTTAGCTACCATTTAAATTCTGTTGTTCCAAAAATTAAACCCTTTTAGGGGTAACTAAACATGGCTATATGTGAGCTAACAAAATTGGTCCTAACTCATTTGGATCAACCAATAAACATATTTGTCTGTTTTAGTCCAGAAGGGTTTATCTTAAAGTCAACAATTAATGCTGCTTAATTAATTCTACCAAAATTAGGGGAGCTAACACAAGGCAGTACTAAGCTAGCAAAATTGGTTTGGAATTATTTGGACTAACAGAGTATCAGAAACAAACAAGTTTAGATTTTAAACCTTCTGTGGTATTTTCAATAATACTTTTTAATATTTAATTAAATGACATGAGACCAATTGTGTTGGTTAAACAATTTCATAAGCTTTCCAGAACATTTGAGTTTGATTTATTTGGATTCCTAAATCTCGAGATATTTAATTTTAAAGTTGACATCAGTACTGAGAATTTCAGAGAATTCAAATTAGAAAAATCCACTGTTGTGGATAATGTTGAAATCCCTGACGGGTGGGTCCTACCCGTCAGTGACTCAGCGAAACGGTACGCGCGCGAGGGAAAAGATTAAAATTATGACAGTGGGACCCACATGGCAGTCTAACTTAACACGAAGCGGTACGTGGCCGTAGATCTTCGATCCAACGGCTCACGGAGGTCGCCATCGGCGACGACCTAAAATGAGCGGCGCTGCCGCGCCGGCGACGGCGAGGTGGACAGATCTCTCACCTAGGGGCTCGGGAGGAAGCGGCGATGACGCGAATCGACGGCGGCGGCTCGGGGAAGACGATGGTGCGAGCGGCAGTTGCTGGGGAAGTCTCTGTCGACGGCGGCGATGTCGCGCTCTTCGTCGGCGTCGGGCAGCAACTTCGGCGGAGCTTCGGGGTCGCGTCCGTGTGCTAAAAAGAGGGAAAAGAAGCCTGGGTGAGTGCGGTGAGCTTGGGCAACAGCGTAGAGGGGTCAGAGGGAAGAATGGGAGGGTGTGGCGTTGTGGTGGTGTTCGACCTCAACGGCGGCGTCGGGTGAGGCAGTGCACTGCCCTCCGGCGGTGCACAGACGAAATTGAGGCGAGGGAAAGCTCGAGGGAGAGGTGTGGTGTTCCAGTGAGGTCTCAGGGTGCTTTTATAGGCTCGGGGCGGTCCACGATGGTCGGGGTCTACGGCGGCGGCCATGGCGCGTCCACGGCGACCGATTCCTCGATTACGTGGCGAGGGTGCAGGGGCTCGTGGCGGCTTGGTGCTTAACGGGGTCCGGCAAGGTTCTAGAAGCGTCTAGAGGAGCTGGGCGTGTCGAGGCGCAGAGACGGGGGCCAATTTGCTCGGCGCCGTCCAAGTCCTCCACGGCGGCCGTCGGGGAACCGCGGCGTAACTGCGACGGGAGAGGTGCCCGTTTTCTTCCCTGCGGTGCAGAGAAGTGCAGAGACGCAGGAGCGAGGGAGAGCGCGGCCAGGGGGGTCCTGGCGGCGAAGAAAACGGCGACGACGGTGAAGGCGACACGGCGATGGTCATCGGGGCTGAGGTCGATGACCATTTTGCAGAAAACCCCCTCCTTCCTCTTTTCTTTTATTTTTCAGTTTTATTTCAAAAATCCAGAAGCTTTTCCTGGATTTAATTGAGGTACTTAAACATTTTAGAAAAATTTGCAAATAATTGTGGGGCCTCCCATAACATGTAGAAGCTCCACAAAAATTGGCATTGCCAAATAAAATGTTTGGCAACATTTTCTTTCATAGTACTTTGTTTATGTTATTTTAATTTATTTCACTTGTTTTTATTTTTGAATTTTAAAACTAGTTCAAAAATAATATTTGAGAGGGGAAAGTGGTAGGAACAAAATGGGGAGTGTTTACATTACAACTCCACTGACTTTGGTTTGAAAATAATTGAGTTTGTCACTTGGAGATTTTCATGTGATAACTTGTCACTTTTATTTTTCTTGCTTTGATTTTATATTTTGTTTTCTTTCTTTCTTACTAGTGTTCACTAGTGCAAACACTCACACAAACAGCAAGAACAACATCTCAAGTAACAAAAGCAATTAACATACAATAGACAACAAAAGTTTTTGTTGGCTCTCATTTTTGGAATATAATCCTGATAATAATTTTTGGGATGTTACAGAGACCACCCCGGCAGCGCCTCGCCGGAGTTTTCCCCCTCCAATCTGTAGCTCCAGGTCTCTGTTTCGTGGTTTCTGTGTTTCGGCGGCGCTCCCTTTCGCGAAAGCCCTGGGGGGTCTATATATAGTCGTTTTTAGGTCAAGACGAAGCTTCGGGAAGAAAGATCGACGACAGTGGAGCCCCGAGGGCCAGGATGGGGGACCCCACGCGGTCAGGGAGTCTGGCCGCATGGGCCCACCCCTTTTGGCCTTCTGGTCTCCGTTTCTTCGATTCCTTTGCGCCTACGTTTCGTTCCTTCTAAAAAAATGATCCCCGTAAAGTTTCAGGTCATTTGGACGTCGTTTGGGTCCCTGAAACATCAAAATATAGAAAAAGGGGTTTTTCTGACAGCGCAGGGTTAATTCCAGAAAAATGGGGAAGTTGTTAATTATCCCCAAAACTCAATATAAATGATGAATATAACCCTTATATGATGCAAATAACATGGAATAACATGTAATAAAATGTAAAGTTCATGTATGCATTTTACATGCATCAGTCGAGCAGGGTGTTAGGCCCGCGCGTGGAAATACGCTCAGTCTTGGTTCAAGAGGTGAGAACCTCAACTCCTAGGTCGGCAAGAGTGGAACAACTCACCACAATCCCAATGTGGCCTCCCATCCAAGCCTTTTATCCAGTGGCGGAGCTTGGGCCGAAAATCTGGGGGTGCGATGGGCTTCTGGGGGGGCGATGGGCTGCTGCGGGGGGGAAATGGGCCAAATCCTTATAGATATTAAGCTGAATGTACATGGGCTGTACATGGGCTGGGGGGGCGACCGCCCCATTCGCCCCCATTAAGCTCCGCCACTGCTTTTATCATATTATCAAATGTTCACCCGCTTTTCACAACGTCCTGACATAAGAGATTCTTCACAGCTCTGATTCACCAACCGGATGGAGCAGAGATAAACATCTATGCATGGCTAAGCAGATATAAGGCTTTGGCGGTAAACACACTTCAAAACTATGGCTGCTAGGAACAATGGTTGAGGATATCTGGGTGATGCAAATATATAGGAGACCTCTATATAAAGACCAAAATACATTGGAATCGTATGCAAGTACAAGAGTAAAATACTTCAAAATCATATATGGGCAGATAAGAGGTTATGCTTGCCTTGCTTCTTTGATAAATAGCCAATAATAAATCATTTGAATCTTCTTCTTGACTTGATCATCGATGATCAAGTATTCATCTTTGGAGTTGTCGATCTTGACTTTGGATTCGCGTTCTACCGAGAAGAACAAAACACCGGAAAAGGAAAATAACATTCAACCATGGCATTGATGCAATGCGCACAAATGTATGCATGACAGATTAAGGAGTTCAATTTAAAGCCCTAAACATGAATAACCATTTAATTGGGGTCTAAACATAATTAACAACATTATTTGGAAATAACCCCATAATTCCGTAAGTTGGTTATTTAGTTCTTCTAATTGAATCTCAATTTAAGTTAGTTAGGCATGCATATTTTTGATACAAACATACAGATTACATTTTTCTGAACATTTTGGTCTATTGAACACATTTTTCTGATAAACAGATCAAAAGTTATTGATTTTACAATATTAATCATTTTCTAGAATTCTTTTAAATAAGCTGGTCCCACATGTCAGAGTTTTATTAATTTCCAAAATCATTTCCGGAAAGAATAAATCCCTGACAGGCATGGCCCACGATGACATCATGCTGATGTCATCAATGGCCAGCTCTCCTCTGTTGAGCACGGGCTCGAAGATTGGGGGCGAGTGGGGACGCGCGGATGGTTGCGTTGCATGCGCGCGGACGCGCGCTACCACTTGGTGGCTGCGCTGGGACCAAATGGTCACCGGAGCCTCGCCGGTGACCTACGGAGCGGCGCACGACGGCGGTGCACGGCGGTAGCGCTCTACAGAGCGATAGGGAGATAGGGAATGACCCGGAAGGACCAGCAGCTCACCAGGATCACGATGGAGTTGTCAGAGAGGGCCGGGGATGTCGGGGGAGACCGGAGCGAGCTCGGCGGCCGGCGGCCGGAGTCGGAGGAGATGGACTCGATTTGCCCGGTTTCGAGCTCCCCGGCTTGTTCTACTCAGCGAGGATGGAGAGGAGGACGACGCGGTTCTGGCTGTGGCCTTCGATTCGTCCGGGGCAGCACATAGCGGCGGCGCTGCGCGTCGGCGCGACGACGACAGTTCGGCCGTGCGCACAGGAAAGAGAGAGCCAGAGGGAGAGGAGGGGTGAGCGAGGGTGGAGAAGAGAGAGGCGGCACGGCATCTCCTGGTCTTATCCACGCGCACGGGAGGCAAACAGGAGGTAGACTCGACGGGCACGGCCACGGAGCTGTCTGCCTGGCTGGAGGCTGAAGACAAGGCCATTTTGCAAAAAGGCCCCTGAGGTTTTGCGAAACTACAAAGAAGTCCCTGGAATTTTAAAACAGAGGCTTTTAGGAATTATTTTAGGGTACTTAGAATAGTCAATAAATTACCCAAAAATTCATGGAGCCTTCTAATATTATAGAGAAGCCCCACATATTTTTGTTTTGAATTTTTGGAACTTGTGAACCACAATTAAAAATAGATCAAAATTTAGGTCTTTTTAATTACTTCTTCTTCAATTTAAATGCAAAACTTATTAATGCAGAGATTAATGCATGACATGACATGATTCCACAATTATACACTTATTACAAACTTGGGATGTTACACCGCACCACCATGTGGTGGTGGTGGGCCATGGCGCCGAAGGGGGGAGCTCCCCCTGGCCGAACCCTAGTGGGCCTTGCGGCCCACGGCGGGGGAAGGCGGCGGCGGTGGCCTGGGGCGGGCTGGCCTAGGGCGGGCCCCACCCGCTAGGTCAGTGCGCCAGGGTGGGCCCCACCCACCTAGGTCGGTGCGGCCTAGGTGGGCCCCACCCGGCGGCGACCATGAGGGGAGGTGGTGGAAGGGGAGGGGAGTTGGAGTCCAACTCCAACTCCTCCTTCCCAAACCGAATTGAGCAAGGGGGCTTTCCCCTTGTCCAATCCAAGTAGGACTAGGAGAAAGCTTTCCCCTTGTCCAAGTCCCTCCACCCCTTGGTCCATCTATGTAAACCACACCCCCTCTGATGCGGGTTAGGCCCGATCTTCACGGATTTGAGGCGGAGGGGCGATGAACACGAAGAACACAACGAGAACACAAGGGGAAAACACCAAATCAAGGATAACTAGCAAAAAGCAACTTAGCAAGATTCAACTGGTAACAAGCCCCAAGGGTAGCCCCCAATTCTCCACTCCCAAGCACACCTTACTCTTAGGATTGTTTGTCCAATTGGTCAATCCAAACCAACCCAATCTAGCCACTTCAAGAGGAAAGATTAGCAAGTAGCAAACTACAAGAGGAAGATCTTCTCCACAAGAGGAGGCCTTGGTTCATATCCACAAGGGGAGGCCTTGATTCATCTCCATGAAGGGAGGCCATGGTTCATCTCCAGAGGAGGAAAGAGACACTTTGAGATGAAGGAGCCTTGCTCTACTCTAATCCCAAATCATAGTCTAACCCTAGATCTAGTCCAAGGGGTCCTATTTATAGTGTTGACCAAAAGGGGGTAGGTGGGGAAGGTTACATGGGCCTCCAACCCATGCTGGTTCCCGCAGCAGCGGTAGTACCGCTGGGACCAGCGGTAGTACCGCCGGTGCGGGTCTGGTCCGAAGCTGACTCGGCGCGAGCGGTAGTACCGCTCGTCAGAGCGGTAGTACCGCTTGGACTGGCGGTAGTACCGACGGCACTGCCAGCCTCAGTGCCGCACATGGGCGCAGAGGGAGGTTCCTGGCGGCACTGGGGGCGGTAGTACCACTGGCTTGGTCGAGCGGTAGTACCGGCGGTACTACCGGCCTCAGTGCCGCACATTGGCGCAGAGGGGGCCTTCTGCGGCACTGGGGACGGGAGTACCACCCTGACTCTGCTTCTTTCTCTTCTTCTTCTTCTTCTTCTCCTTGACCATATTCTTGAGTCTTCTCTTGGTCAACTTCTCCATCATCTTGGGGCTTCTCTTGCTCATCTTATCCACTCCATTGTGGGTCGTCATCAAGGTGGTTCCTGAGTATGCATAAAGTACCCGAATGAAGTAGCAACCCATTCAAAGGGGTGTCGAGGTCGCACATAGATAGGAGTGAATTCACCTTATCATGGAGAGCTTTGACTCTTGCTCTTTTCATTGGGCCACTTGGCATGTCATGTGTAGGGCGCACTACATCATCTCCCCCCCCCTTGGAAAAGCGTCGTCCTCGACTCTTGGTCTTCCTCATCACTTGATGTCCCATAGTATGGAGATAGGTCGGCCACATTGAAGGTGTCATGGACCAAGTGCTTGGAGTTGGAGATGTCGATCTTGTAGGCATTGTCGTTGATGCGCTTGAGAACCTTGAAAGGGCCGTCTCCCCGAGGGTGAAGCTTGGACTTCCTTGCTTCCGGAAAGCGATCCTTACGAAGGTGTAGCCACACAAGGCCGCCTTCATCAAATATCATGGCATGCTTATTCTTGTTCATCTTCTTAGCATGTGCTTCATTGTGCTTCTCGAGCGTAGCTCTTGTTTCCTCATGGAGCTTCTTCATGTAATCGGCGCGCTTGTCGAAGTCCATGTTAACTTGCTCACGAAGTGGAAGTGGTAACAAGTCAAGCGCGGTGTAGGGGTTGTAGCCATAGACGATCTCGAAAGGTGTTCTCTTCGTTGCTCGGTGTAGTGCTCGATTGTAGGCGAACTCGGCGTGTGGGATGCACTCGTCCCAATTCTTCAAGTTTGGCTTGATCAACACACGAAGGAGTGTAGAGAGGCTTCGATTAACCACTTCGGTTTGACCATCCATTTGAGGGTGGTAGGCGGTGGAGAAGAGTTGCTTGATACCCATCTTGGCCATCAGTGTCTTCCAAAAGTAGCTCACGAACTTGACATCACGATCTGAAACAATGGTCTTGGGCACTCCATGAAGACGGACGATGTCCCTAAAGAACAAAGTAGCAATATGTGAAGCATCGTCGGTCTTGTTGCATGGTATGAAATGTGCCATTTTAGAGAATCGATTAATGACGACAAATATGGAGTTCTTGTTTGTTTTAGTGCGTGGAAGACCTAATACGAAATCCATAGCAATATCGGACCAATGTCTATGTGGAATGGGTCAAGGAATGTAAAGGCCATGATATTTTAGTGTAGACTTAGCTTTGAGACATGTAGAACATCGGCGCACAAGGCGGTTCACGTCATGATACATGTGGGGCCAAAAGTAGTTGGTGGTGAGCATAGCCAAGGTTTTGTCGCGTCCAAAATGTCCCATGAGCGCTCCTCCATGAGATTCCTTCAAAAGGAGCAAACGAAGCGAAGACTCGGGAATGCAAAGTTTGTTAGCCTTAAACAAGAAACCTTGATGCAAATAGTAATCACCAACTCCTTTATGCTCCGAACATTGCGCGAAAATGTCTCCAAAGAAAGCGTCGGAAGCATACAAATCCTTTATCTCATCTAGACCCGAAACACAAATGTCAAGACGTGTAAGTAGGTTGGCCTTGCGGGATAGAGCATCCGCAACCACGTTGTCTTTACCTTTCTTGTATTTGGTGACAAAGGTAAAAGACTCAATGAACTCAACCCACTTAGCATGTCTTTTGTTCAAATTAGATTGACTTTTCAATTATTTCAAAGATTCGTGATCCGAATGTATGACAAACTCCTTAGGGCGAAGGTAGTGTTGCCAAACATCTAAAACACGCACTAAAGCATATAATTCTTTGTCATAAATGGGGTAGTTTAAACGAGCCCCATCAAGTTTCTCACTATGGTAAGCGACGGGCCTACCGTTTTGCATAAGAACTCCTCCAATTCCCAACCCACTCGCATCACGTTCAATCTCAAAAGTTTTTGAAAAATCTTGTGCAAGTCCCTAAACGAAAGGTACATTTTTCTTCGTAAGTTCGTGGAGGGGACAAGCAATTGAGGAAAAATCTTTGATGAAACGGCAGTAAAATCCGGCAAAACCAAGGAAACGTCTCAACTCCTCAAGGGATGTGGGAAAAGGCCAAGTCCGAGTAGCTTGTATCTTTGCATCATCAACCTCAACTCCATTGGAAGAAACGACAAAACCCAAGAAGACAAGTTTGTTGGTGGCAAATGTGCACTTAGAAAGATTGGCATAGAGTTTTTCGGTGCGAAGAACCAACAAGACTTGAGCCACATGTGAAGTATGTTCTTCCAACGACTTGCTATAAATAAGGATGTCATCAAAGTATACCACCACAAATTTTCCAGTGAAAGGACGTAAAACATGATTCATGAGGCGCATAAAAGTGGAGGGTGCGTTGGAAAGACCAAAAGGCATGACAAGCCATTCATAAAGACCAAGCTTGGTTTTAAAGGCGGTCTTCCATTCATCACCTTCACACATCCTTATTTGGTGGTAACCACTCTTAAGATCAATTTTCAAAAAGATAGAGAAACCGCAAAGCTCATCAAGCATATCATCAAGACGAGGGATAGGATGGCGATACCGCACCGTGATGGTGTTGATGGGGCAACAATCCATGCATAGACGAAGAGTGTTGTCGTTCTTGGGCACCAAGATGACGGGCACGGCGCACGGACTCAAGCTCTCGCAGATGTGTCCCATGGTTAGGAGTTCTTGTATTTGCCGCTCAATCTCCTTGGTCTCGTCGGGGTTGGTGCGGTATGGTGCGCGGTTCGGTAGCGGTGCGCCTGGCACAAGGTCGATGCGGTGCTCGATGTTGCGAAGAGGAGGGAGTCCCGGTGGCACATCTTGAGGAAAGACATCTTCAAAATCCTTCAAAAGAGACATCAAAGGAGGAGGAAGGTTTGTGAAAGTGTTAGTCATAGAAACTTCACCCTTGCATATGAGCACATAGTGAAGGGTGGATGGGTTTTCTCTCAACTCCCTCATCTCTCTTTTGGTGGCAAATAGTGTAAGTTTTGTGGGAACTCTCTTTAAAGTGTCACTCTCATTTGGCTTGTGTCTCTCACTCACTTTATGGTGGATCTCTCGCTCACCACTCATCTCACTTGGCGGACGATCCTGTTGTGCCCGAGCAATAGTCTTGGCGTTGTCGGCAATCACTTGACTTGGTGTCATGGGGTGTAGGACGAAGGTCTTGTCGTTGTTCTTGAAGCTATAGTAATTAGTCCTTCCATCATGCATAGCACTCTTGTAAAATTGCCATGGACGCCCAAGGAGTAGATGACACACGGATATAGGCACAACATCACAATCAACCGTATCTTCATAAGCACCAATCTTGAAGGAGACTTGCACCATGTGTTGTATCTTGACGGCTCCGGATTCACTCAACCATTGGACATGGTATGGGTGTGGGTGCTTCTTGAACTTCAAGTTGAGCTTATCACAAAGTTCCTTGCTCGCTAAGTTGTGGCAACTTCCACCATCGATGATGACCTTGATGGACTTTCCATTGATGCCCGCTCTTGTTTGAAACAAGTTGCATCTTTGGTCTTCTTGAACGGGGACGTTGGTGGTCAAAGTTCTTGTCACAACCAATGAGGGGTTGTTGTCGCCATCACAATATATCTCATTTGATTCTTCTTGCACACTTTGCATTGTGGCGACTTTGTTCAAGGCAATGTACTCATCTTCACTCATAGATTCATGCTCTCCGTTGTTGTTGACGATCATGACCTTCTTGTTGGTGCACTCAAAGGATTTGTGCCCTTATCCTCCGCACTTTTAGCATTGCAAGAGTCTTGTTCCGAACGACGATCCTTGAGGTGCATTGCTCGATGAAGGTGTCTTCTTGAAGGGTTGAGGTGCTTGAGTGGATGATGTAGACGCTCTTGTCGTGCCTTTTGTACTCGGTGGAGGAGGAGCTTCAGTTGGTGTAGACGTTGGTGATGAGGGCTTGTTGGCAAAGAATGCCTTTGTCTTGAGGTATTTGAGCTCTTTAAGCACGTGACGCTCGGCCTTTGTAGCTTGATGTACTAGCTCAACCAAAGAGGTATATGGTTGGAACTCCACGATCTTCTTGATTGGATAGTTGAGGCCATTGATGAAGCGAGCCATTGATTGCTCTTTGTACTCGTTGACTTTGGCTCTCATCATCGAGATTTCCATCTCCTTATAGTACTCATCAACCGACTTCAACCCTTGCTTCAACTCTTGCAACTTCTTGTACAAGTCGCGAGTGTAGTGGCTTGGCACGAAGCGCTTGTACATTGTTTCTTTCATTTCAACCCAAGTGTCGATTGGTTGTTGGTGGTTAGCGATGCGTGCATCTTGGAGTTGTTCACACCACAAGAGAGCATACTCTTCAAACACCATCGAGGCTAAGGCAACCTTCTTGTTGTCAGAGAAGCGTTGTATGCGGAAAATCTTGTCAACCTTGAGAACCCATGAGAAGTAGGCTTCCAGATCACTCGTGCCGAAGAACTTGGGTATATCGAAGCGCACGTTGTCCAAGTTATCATAGTCGTCGCGATAGGAACCACGTGGGAATGCACGTCCACCTCTCCTTCGATTGAGTCCATCACCATTGTGGTGGCTTGACTCGCTATAACTTGACTCAAAACGTTGGTTTTGGTGACGCTCATGTGGAAGTTCTTGACAAGGATGAGGATCATTGCGTGGATGGTGCTCTTGTTGAGGAATGGGTTGTTCGTTATTGTTCACAAGGTGTCGAAGACCAACGAACTCGGTTTGGGTGACATAGCCATGATCACCTCGAAGTCCACCGTGGATTTCATCGTCCGAGCTTGAGCTTCCGTTTGTACTTCCCCTAAACATCTTCTCAAGAACAAGTGAGATATGTGGCAAAGAAAGAACCTAGACAAACTATATCCCATATATAATGCGGCTTGAGAGGAGAGAATCCGGTTCTAACACCCAACACACACACTTATGAGGATAGGAAGGTATGAAGTGGCAACGGAAATCAAGCAAACTCGGTGAAAAGCATATTGTCAAAGGTAGAGAAAATCTACAATGATCAAGTTACCAAAGAAACTCCAACCACAAAGTATCAAGAAACACACACAAAAGCGAAAGATGAGGTTGTGCGACCAAAGGGCGAGCACTCGAAGATAATCAACCTAGCGAAGACTACGTGCTCAAGTGTCACCACAACACACGAAGGACGCTAGCTCAATTGCTTTGAGTGGGTAACGGATTTGCACCAGTGTCGAACCCTCACACTCACTTTGGCGGTTCAAACTTTGTCGCAACCTACAAAGATGATACTTGGCACCACTTGATTCTTTTTTATCTTTTTTCTCTTTTTTTTGATTTTTGCTTTTTGACGATGAGTCCTTCAACTTTTGCTAGTGCCAAGACCTCTACACGATACACACTCGCAAATACGTTAAGACAATCACTCGAATAAACACAAGTGCAATGTCTCACAATATTAAAGAGCTAGTCCGGTAGGTCAAGGTACGTGAAAGGAAGAAGGGCTCACAACGGATTACAATGACGGGGAAGAGTCGAGTCCTTGGCGGCGTCGTCGCTTGGCGTTGAAGAAGTCACTGCGAAAGCTTGTCAAAGGCGTAGACGTATAGCACACACCAGCCAAGTACTCAAACAATAAAGAGGAAATGCCAAAACGAACCGAGGAAAAGAAAAAATTCCTGAAAAATTGACCTCGGCGGTAGTACCGCTGGCCACGGCGGTAGTACCGATGTTGACGAATCTGCACGATTTTGGGCGGAAAAGGGGTCCAAAACTTTCTCGAATCCGTGGGGAAATGGCAAAATTGAGGCTAGGGAACGCAAACCAAGGTGGAGGGGGTCCTAAAGCAACAAATCCATGGATCAAAACTACCAAAAACTCATCAAATCGACAAAATCGCTCGAATCCCAAAATGGCTATTTTTGGTGGAAATTTTCGAATTTCTCAAAAATAAAGAAAAAATTGGTGGATTTGTGGGGGAAACAAGATCAAATCCATGGGAACCTAGAGCTCTAATACCATATGATGCGGGTTAAGCCCGATCTTCACGGATTTGAGGCGGAGGGGCGATGAACACGAAGAACACAACAAGAACACAAGGGGCAAACACCAAATCAAGGATAACTAGCAAGAAGCAACTTAGCAAAATTCAACTGGTAACAAGCCCCAAGGGTAGCCCCCAATTCTCCACTCCCAAGCACACCTTACTCTTAGAATTGTTTGTCCAATTGGTCAATTCAAACCAACCCAATCTAGCCACTTCAAGAGGAAAGATTAGCAAGTAGGAAACTATTAGAGGAAGATCTACTCCACAAGAGGAGGCCTTGGTTCATCTCCACAAGGGGAGGCCTTGATTCATCTCCACAAGGGGAGGCCTTGATTCATCTCCACGAAGGGAGGCCATGGTTCATCTTCATAGGAGGAAAGAGACACTTTGAGATGAAGGAACCTTGCTCTACTCTAATCCTAAATCATAGTCTAACCCTAGATCTAGGCCAAGGGGTCCTATTTATAGTGTTGACCAAAAGGGGGTAGGTGGGGAAGGTTACATGGGCCTCCAACCCGTGCTGGTTCCCGCAGCAGCGGTAGTACCGCTGGGACCAGCGGTAGTACCGCTGGTGCGGGTCTGATCCGCAGCTGACTCGGCGTAGGCGGTAGTACCGCTCGTCAGAGCGGTAGTACCGCTTGGACTGGCGGTAGTACCGGTGGCACTGCCGGCCTCAGTGCCACACATGGGCGCAGAGGGAGGTTCCTGGCGGCACTGGGGGCGGTAGTACCGCTAGCTTGGTCGAGCGGTAGTACCGGCGGTACTACTGGCCTCAGTGCCGCACATTGGCGCAGAGGGGGCCTTCTGGCGGCACTGGGGGCGGTAGTACCACCCTGACTCTGCTTCTTTCTCTTCTTCTTCTCCTTGACCATCTTCTTGAGTCTTCTCTTGGTCAACTTCTCCATCATCTTGGGGCTTCTCTTGCTCATCTTCTGCACTCCATTGTGGGTCGTCATCAAGGTGGTTCCTGAGTATGCATAAAGTACCCGAATGAAGTAGCAACCCATTCAAAGGGGTGTCGAGGTCACACATAGATAGGAGTGAATTCACCTGATCATGGAGAGCTTTGACTCTTGCTCTTGTCATTGGGCCACTTGGCGTGTCATGTGTAGGGCGCACTACATCACCCTCCTATTTGGAGGACACACAATTAGATCTCAAGTTTGGATCTCTACTAGTTGGATTAGAGCAACCTCTAATTAGAGGCAACCTATCCGATTAGACTAGATCTAATCTCTCTCTCTCTCTCCTTCTCATGTGTTGAGATCTCCACCTTCGTATACACCAGTAGTGTTTCAAGCTTGGACGGCAAAGCCCTGCTGAACCTTTCCCGGCGTATGCGTGCAAGCTCTCGGAGGGGTGATCCGTCGATCTTGACGGTTGACCCTCACGCTGTTGAATCAAGGTGACTAGGCGAGGAGGAGGTGCCGGAATCTCTCTACCAGGCTTGGTTGAGAGAGACGGCGACGAGCTACATCTACAAACGTCATCAACACTTCTTCCGCGACTTCGGTGTTGGTAACGTATTCCATCTAGATCTTCGGATCTTTGTATTCGCATGTATCTTCATAGTAGATCTTGCGAGGTGTTGCGCAGCAATACGAAAAAATTTAAATTTCTGTACACGCAACCCAATACTGGCTACCCGATTGAGAATTGTATTTTTTAGCCTTCTAAGTTCTGGCGACTTGGCCAGGGGGTATGCATTGAAGCCTGCCTTGTTCTTTTTTCTGGGCTGTATATCATGCTGGTCGTTCGTCTGTGTAACTGCGTTTTTTCTCCCGTATACTGCACATGATCAAGTGTTGTAGACGCGTGGTTGACTCGTGAAGGGGCTGCACTTGTGGTGCTCTCTGCAAGAAGAACCGAATCAGTGCCCATCATGTAATTCAAAGATGAATCTCTGAGAGCGCTGATTTAGTTCTTTTTGTACAGAATACCGATAGTGTGAGTCTCTTTGCCTCGTCTTCCGTATTCACGCACGGTGGATGGCACGCGGACGACGTCACAAAACAACGTACCAAAGTCGTCGTCCCTAGACGTTTTCGTCGACGGCCCGTACGAGGATAGGATGAATGTCCAAGTTGTGTAAACATAAACACAGAAAGATAAACCAGGTTGTGATGACAGAAACCATGGCCGGCCCCGTCTCGCCGCGCAATCGAGTAGGTCGACGCGTGAGGTCGACCGTTCGACACGCGCCCTTCGTACATGGAAGGAAAGGCCGGCGTCCAGCGCCTGTTCAGGGGGACAAGGCGTTCCAGCGGCGGCGAGCGGCGGCGTCAAATGGGGCGGGGGTGCGAGACAGAGGAGAGGCGTGGGCGCGAAAATGAAACTGGGTGGGGAAAATTTCACTAAGTTATTTTATTATAGCTAGATCTAATGGAATCACCGGCGAGTACGAGTCGCCCAGGCCGGTGATTACTAATGGAATCACCGGCGAGTACGAGTCGCCCACGCCGGTGATTAGAATGTCATTATGTCGGGGCCACCTGCCAATTCCGGAGAAAGTAATCACCGGCGTTGTAACACCCCGGCCACCCCCGGGCCGGGCCTGTCACCCCTGGCAGCTCGCTAGGATCTCCAGACTGGCCCCACAGATCAACACTGGTCTTTTCTGCGCACTTTGTCCTCACTCGTGCGCACCCGGGAACGAGTTCCCGGTCGGTCACCCATCCTTGGACTACTCCAGGCCAAGCACGCTTAACCTCGGAGTTCCTTCCAGATGAGCTTCCGAAAAAGAAGTTGCAACTTGTTGATATGAGTATTCTATCAATCCTGTTAAGCCCTGAGCCAGGATTTCACATCCTTCCCCCCTTAGAAGAACGACGCCCTCGTCGGTCGACCTCCAGTCCAGGAACTCCCCCCTTGGCACCCGTCTGTGCGCCCAGTGCCAGCACATGCTCCAACATGTCCGCCCACTGACCCGCACACGCCCGAGTTACCGCGAGGGTCGGCTCTGATACCAAATTGTAACACCCCGGCCACCCACGGGCCGGGCCTGTCACCCCTGGCAGCTCGCTAGGATCTCCAGAATGGCCCCACAGATCAACACTGGTCTTTTCTGCGCACTTTGTCCTCACTCGTGCGCACCCGGGAACGAGTTCCCGGTCGGTCACCCATCCTTGGACTACTCCGGGCCAAGCACGCTTAACATCGGAGTTCCTTCCAGATGGGCTTCCGAAAAAGAAGTTGCAACTTGTTGATATGAGTATTCTATCAATCCTGTTAAGCCCTGAGCCAGGATCTCACAGGCGTGTCCCACTAAACCCTTGCCGATAATCAACAAAGTAATCACCGGCGTGTCCAACTGAACCCACGCCGGTAACATTTCCCCCGTAGCAAGTTTTTTGGGCCCACAAATCACCGGCGTGACCCTATGTTGTCCACGCCGGTGATTACCCCGAACCACCGGCGTGGAAAAATTCCCACGCTGGTGATTAGCTGCGGAATTTGGTCCCAGCAAATCACCGGCGTGGGTTTTCAGTTGCCCGCCGGTGATTAAAAGCCGGCTATTAGTTGTTTCCTTGTAGTGCACGAAGCCTAATGGAGAGCTAGCTACTGTGGAAGGACGATGAGAGAGGAGACTACAATGCAGAGGGGAGTTGAAGACGTGCCATGTCAGAGCAATGCTTATCCTCTCACTGCAAGTCGGGCACAAGGGCACAAGGAGGCTGGGATCCGCGGACTTTACCCTTGCGAACTTGACCAGTGATATGCGGGACCCACGCTTGTGTATCCCACACGTCAGTTACTCGAGGTCTCCTCACTTTCGAACGGAGATAGGAGTGGTAGATTTTTTTTGGGGGTGGGCCATATGCATCCACGTGTGCTACTCTGCACCTTTGTGTGGTCTGCAATGAGTGCGGGAGTGTGTTGACCAGAGCCTTACCACAGTGGCACAGTCCTCACAGCCGACTTGCGAGGCTTCCTTGAGAAGGAAGAGGGAGTGTGACAAGCGTTCGGGGGTGGGCCACCCAGGTCAGTGGGTTTTCCTAGCTACCCCCTCTCGCACGTTTAGAGTGCGCGCGACCCGTTTATAAACACCATTGCCCGTCATTATTGCAGAGACAAAATGGGGCCTGTTTTGGGATGTTTATTGCAGGCCTCATAATGCTTCCCTAGGTTTATCGCTGTTTTTTCTGTAAGTTTCCGCTGATTTTCCAAATTTCAATGAAATTTGAACAACTACGCATGACATTGTGGTAATTTTGCATAAAATTCAATGAAATTTGGGATCTTTATTGCAGGCCTCATAATGCTTCCCTAGGTTGATCGTTGTTTTTTCTGTAAGCTTCCGCTGATTTTCCAAATTTCGATGAAATTTGAACTGCTGAAATTTGAACAACCAGCTAGCGCATGACATTGTCGTAATTTTGCTAAAATTTCGATAAAATTTTAATTGCAGGCCTCGTAATGCCTCCCTAGGTTTACCGCTGTTTTTCTGTAAGTTTCCGTTGATTTTCCAAATTTCGATGAAATTTGAACCGCTGAAATTTGTACTACTAGCGCGCGACATTGTTGTGATTTTGCAAAAATCATTTAAGGTACGCTAACATTGATTTTCTCTCGCTTTGTAGATCCTGCTTTTTCACTAGGTTCTTGCAATTTTCCCGAAGCAACTCACATTTGAAACTAAAGTGTGTCATACTCTTGTTTGAATTTTGGCAACAACAATAATAAAATAAGGTACCTTACTATGACTACCCATATGTGATGGTTTTTCTTGCTTTGCATTCCTATTTGGTTTTTCTCGAGTTTCTACCAATATTTTCGACGCAACTCAAAATTTGAAGTGCAAGTGTGTGATCCGGTTTGAATTTGGCAATAACAATCATAAGAGGTACCCCAATGACTTCCATATGTGAAGATTTTCGTCACGTTGTTGAAATATTTGTTTTTTGTCGAATTTATGCCAATTTTCCCAAAGCAACTCAAATTTAGACTACGATGTGTGATACAACGGTTTGAATTTTGGCAACAACAACCATAAAAGGAACCATATCATGACTACCAGATATGAAGACCTTTCTCGCTTGTTTGATCCATCTAGTTTTTTCTCGAGATTATGTCAATTTTCCCAAAGTAGTAACTCAAATTTAAACTTCAAGTGTATGATACTCAAGTCTGAATTTTGCCAACAACAATCATAAATTAAAGGTACCCTACGATTTGAAGATTATTATCGCTTTGCAGATCATCTTTTTTTTCTCGAATTTCTTGCAATTTTTTCATAGCATCTCAAATTCGAACCGCAAGTGCGTGATACTCTGGTTTTGAAGTTTTGCAACAACAATCATAAAAGGTACCCTATTATATAAGTACTTGATGTGAAATTGTTTCTAGCTTTGCAGACCTATTTGGTTTTTTCTTGAGTTTCTGTCAATTTCCCGAAGCAACTCAAATTTGACCGGAAGTGCGTGCGATACTACGGTTTGAATTTTTGCCACAACAATCATAAGAGGTACCCTATTAATTATGACTATCATATATGAAGATTTTATTCGCTTTGTTGATCTATCTGGTTTTTCTCGAGTTTATGCCATTTTCCCCAAAGCAACTCAGTTTTGAACTGGAAGTGCGTGATACTCCGGTTTGAATTTAGGCAAGAACAATCATGAAAGTTATACAACAACGGCGTGTGAAGATTTTTCGTTTTGTAGATCTTTCAGGTTTTTCTCGAGTTTTTGCATATAAAAGTTCTACGCTATTATGACTACGAGATGCGAAGATTTTTCTCGCTTTTTAAATCAATCTGGTTTTTTCTTGAGTTTATGCCAGTTTTCCTAAAGCAATTTTAAATTCGTAGCTATGGACCGCCACGTGAACCTCCTCTGGCGATCTTGCATGGCGATCTAGGGCTTTGGCCCAATCCCACCGTCGGCGCCACTCCAGTGCCGGCGTCCACCCACTCTTCGTCCTCTTAGTCACCCTCACCTCTAACGTGATGATGGTGGCTCCTCTCTGGCGTTGGAAGGCGACGTACGCCACGGCCAAGGAGCGCGATCGGGGCCAGATCAAGTCGTACGACGGTGAGTTACACCTCTGGAGACCGAATAATTCACTGAAGGACTGGGTCGTGCTGAAGGATGCTATGGGCAAGGCGATCATGGGGAAATACCTCGACAAGGGAGATGAGATTTATCCTGGATCTGAGGTGAGATTTTATGATCATCTTGCCTTGGTTACGTCTTGTATGGTTTTCCCATCATCCTCAGATGGATCTGGTAAATATCCTATGGCCAATGATGGCAGATCCACGTTTAGATTATCTGAAGACACAGTCAACATGGCCTTAGAATCATGCATTGGCGGCATTTGTGATGAACTGCATGTGCAATTTCTTTCTGACAGACTTTTCAGATTCTCAGTCTCATCCAGGCATGTTGGCTTTCTTGTTCTTGCCCTGCGCTCGTTCTCTTGTCATGCTTTCAAATGTTATTTTCATACATGGGGTTATGGAGGACCTAATTGGCAGAGGGAATTTAGAACTTGGCAGAAAGAATGTAATGATGAATGGATTCTAGTTAGTCCTACCAAGAACAAGATCACTGCAGGGCTGCATGCACTGAATAAAAACCCTACGAGGTCAAGTCTATTGAAAAGGTCCTATGCTCCTAGAGTTAAAAGGAGTATCTCTTTTGGTTCAGTGCTGGCGTACGAGGCTTGTGTTGGCTATGGTTTTCAAGAGAATGTTCCAGCATCTGATAAAGGTCCTTCTTTATGTCCCGAGAAAGTACAAATTCAGTTTGGTTCCTTTAACACCAACCAGGTTCAGAGTTCCTCAGTTCAGTAAGTCCGCCGGAGGTTTGCGGTGATCACGTGTCCCCTTCTATCTCGTCGCCAAAATCGGGTTCTGCTGGTTCCAAACTATCTGGGCCGCAAGATGGTCCGTCAGAAGAGGACCCTGATGGAATGAGGGCCTTCAACAAGATGATTGATAAAATGGCCCAACGTTTCTGGGATTGCAGTTGATGTCTTAGCATGGGTCATGTGGTTAGTGCTTGCTCCAGGAAAATTAGATGTAGGGACTGTTTTATCTCTGGTCATATTGCAAAAAACTGTTTTAACCGCTCAAAGAAAACAATGCTCAGATGGGTTCCTAAAAAAGTGCAGCCAATGACTCCGGATGGAAATCTGCATCCTCCTGTCAACCCTGCTTCTTCAGTACAACAAGTTGATGTCGTAGAAGAGGTGGTGGCGCCAGCACCTGAAGGCAATCTGAACAATGTTTATATAGATGCTAATATAGATGCTTGGGCCATTGTGCCATTTGTCCAGCCTGAGGTGAATATGCAGGTTCATTTGGTGACTGATCCTATGCAGCAGTTCTTGTTTCAGTTACAAGACAGTGTTGTTGCTAAACCTAGGTATGGACCTGAGTTGCCTCCCGAGATGCAATGGAAAAGATTGCTTGACGAATTCATGCCTCAGCTTTTGTCTATGGAAGTTCCTTTATCTCTGAAAATGCAACCTATTGAGACAATAGTTCTGTCAAAATGATCCTGGGCGATAGCTTTTGATGAGAAGACAGGATTTCAGATCACCTTCCTGGATGAGATGGACACAATACCTAGGAAAACGGTTTCTCCTGTCACTGGAAGGCAGGTGGCTAGATCTCTCTGTTTTGGTGATACTGTTGATGATCCACATGATTCAGCTCCTCCTGTCTTTGCTGCTTCGCCTGTTACCCCTAAAGTGAAATGGGTTCGTGGCAAGAAGAAGATGATAGTCGAACCAGCTGAGAAAAGATTTACTCGAAGCTCTTTGAAAATTGATGGTTTCAAACCTGCCCCTACTGTAGCCAGCCGTCCTAGGAAGCGTCCGAGAACAAAGATGCTTGTACAGGCAGCAGAGACAGAGTCAGGAAATTTGGAGACTGAAGAAGATGAGGTGCAGTACCCAGCTACTCCGATACATGTGATGCAATGAGTGGGCTTGGAACTAGGCATTGATGCGTCGCTGTTGACTAAGGAACAACTTGAAGCTGTTCCTCCTGCTGCTCCTGATGATGCCTGATTAATTATTATAATGAGTCTATCTAGTCTGAGAAAGTGGAAGGTTCTGTGTTGGAATGTGCGTGGGCTAAACTCTGAAACTCGTCAAAATGAAGTGCGTGCTAAAATAGATGAGAGTGAATGTGCAGTGATTTGTCTTCAGGAAACTAAATGTGAAACATTCGATTGGAAATTCATTAGAAAATTTTGCCCTAAATGTTTCAATTGCTTTGCTTACTCCCCCTCGATTGGTGCTTCTGGTGATCTGTTGGTGTTGTGGAATTCATCGGTGTTTCATGGACAACTTCTTGAAGTCAATCGCTTCTCGGTGTCAGTCAAGTTCACATCGGTGCATAATAATGCTAGTTGGACTATGGTGTCTGTTTATGGGCCGTGTCAGGGTGAGGACAGAGATCGGTTTGTGTCTTGGCTATATAATCTGAATATTCCCACTATGGAAAATTGGCTACTTCTTGGGACTTCAATTTCATACGCTCTCAAGCAAATAGGAATAGGCCGGGTGGAAACCAGAATGATATGTTCATTTTCAATGAAATCATAGGGCAACTGGGACTGCTGGAATTACCATTAAAGGACCGTGCGTATACATTGTCCAACATGCAAGAAAACCCCCTTTTGGAGCACCTAGACTGGTTTTTACTAGTGCTAATCGGATCTCGGATTACCCTAACTCGATGGTTTTCACACTTGCAAAAACAGGATCTGATCATGTTCCTTGTGTAGTGAACATTGATACCAATATACCCAAGGCAAAAATCTTTAGATTTGAGAACTATTGGGTGGAGATGCCGGGGTTTAAGGACTGTGTTGCCCAGTCTTGGGATAAAGGATCAGTAAAGACACATATTTCTGCTGTGGTGGTTGACAAGCTTAAGAGTCTTCGTTTAATTCTCAAAAAATGGCAAAAGAGTCTATCCAAGTTGAAACTATTGATAAAGCAATGTAACAGTGTCATACTTCTTTTGGATACCTTAGAGGAGAATAGGCCATTGTTTAGAACAGAATTTAACTTCAGAAAGTTGGTTAAGTTGCATCTTGATTCTTTGTTAGCTGCTGAATGTGCTTATTGGAAGAAGAGGTGCACTATTAGATGGATTAAACAGGGGGAGGAAAATACTAAATACTTCCATGCTATGGCCACACAGCGTTTTCGTAGGAACTCCATTGCCATGCTTAAGAATAGTGATGGAGTGCAGATTTCTGACCATGATGCAATGGCGGCTGTGCTATGGACTTGCTACAGAGATAGAATGGGAAACTCTCAAGGGATTCAAATGCAGTTTGATTTATCAAGCTTGTTAACACCGGTGGATGGGTTGGATGAGTTAACTGTGCCTTTCACCAAGAAGGAAATGGATGATGTTGTTGCCGCAATGCCACCTGATAGGGCCCCGGGACCAGATGGTTTCAATGGACTCTTTGTGAAGAAATGCTGGCCCATTATTCAGAATGAGTTTTATCGTCTCGCATCTGAGTTTCATGCTGGAACCTTAAAACTGGAAAATATCAATGGGTCCTTCATTACACTGGTCCCTAAAATCCCTGTGCCGATGGATGTCAACGATTTTCGGCCAATCTCCCTCACTAAAGTGTGCTTAAAGTTCCTGACAAAGCTGGCCGCCAATTGACTCCAGAAAGTTATTCTGAAGTGTGTGCATAAAAATCAATATGGGTTTATTAGAGGCAGATCGATTCAAGACTGTGTGCCTTGGTCATTTGAGTACCTCTATCAATGTCATGCCTCCAAAAAACCCATCATTATTCTCAAGTTGGATTTTGCAAAGGCCTTTGATACAATAGAACATGATGCCATAATTGAAGTGCTCATGCATATGGGATTCAATCAGAAATGGTTGGATTGGGTTAAAAACCTATTGTCGTCTGGTTCATCTGCAATATTGCTTAATGGGGTGCCTGGCAAGCAGTTTCTTTGTAAGAGAGGGGTAAGGCAGGGTGATCCTCTGTCACCTCTGCTTTATGTTTTAGGGTCAGAACTACTGTAGGTTGTGGTTAATGAGTTGCTACATCAAGGGCTTATTAGCCTGCCCGTCACCACACATGACAGTGACTTCCCAATTATTCAATATGCCGATGATACCCTACTTATTCTGCCTGCGGATGGGGAGCAACTGGGACAGCTCAAACTGGTCTTGGAAAAGTTTTCACTATCAACTGGCCTAAGGATAAATTACAACAAATCTTCGATGATCCCGATTAATGTGAGCTCTGAAGAGGTGACTCGGTTAGCTGCTGACTTTGGTTGTCAAGTGGGATGTTTAGCTTTCACTTACCTTGGCCTTCGTTTGGGAACTACAAGGCCCACTATTGGTGATTTGATGCCCCTGGTATTCAACCTTGAGAGAAGGCTGGCCTCTAGCTCTTGTTTCTTGAATCTCAAGACTACAGCTTATTAACTCTGCATTGTCATCTATGCCACTGCATTTCTTGTGCTCCCTGAACCTTCCCCCTGGATTGACAAAGCAGTTGGACAGAATTCTAAGGCAATGTTTATGGAGAGATAACCCTGACACACAAAAGCAATCTCTTGCTACGTGGGAGTTAGTATGCAGACCTAAAAAGAGTGGGGGCCTAGGTGTTTTGGATTTCCAGAAGGAGAATGATGCACTGCTTATCAAATTCTTAGATAAATTCTATAATAAGGTTGATACGCCCTGGGTGTAGCTCGTCTGGAAGGCGTACTACAATGATAAAGTATCACACGCTGACAACCTTAGAGGTTCATTTTGGTGGAGGGATATCATGAAGCTGGTGGACAACTTTCGTAGTGTGGCGTTTGTGAGTCATGGTACTGGTGACACTTTCCTGTTCTAGACCGATAGTTGGAAACTAGATAATTCCATTTCAACAAAGAAAGAGAGGTTTCCGAGGTTATGCTCCTATGCTCTGAATGAGGAGATCTCTGCAGCTTCTGTTTTTGCTGCAGTCGATGATCTTCCTTCCCTATTCAACTTACCATTGTCCCAGCAAGCTTTCTCTGAGTTGGGCAATCTAAGGAACATACTATTGCAATACCCTGCGAACCAGGAGTCTGATGTGTGGTCTTTTTGTTTGGGACATAAGTACACTGCGAAGCAATTCTATTTACAAGTGTTTAAACACTTGACAATACCTATGTCTTATACCTAGATCTAGGATTCAAGATGCACGATGAACTACAAGGTATATGCCTGGCTATTATTGAGAGATAGACTGAATACGAAGGACATGCTGAAACGTAGACATTGGAATGTGGCAGAAAATGATCACTGTGTGCTGTGTCCTTTGCGAGCATATGAGGATCGACAACATTTGTTTTTCACTTGTAACTTCAGTCAGCGGGTGTGGAATTACTTGCAAATTCATTGGACTGATGGTGATAGCATTCAGAATGTGCTCCACAGAGCTCGAAGAAGCTTTGGTCCTGTTTTCTCGATGGAGGTTATTATAGTGGCGTGTAGACACATTTGGCTCCAGCGAAATGGAAGAGTGTTCAGGCACGAAAGACCAACGTTTGGTAGATGGAAGATTGGTTTTATTCATGATATGTCTTTGCTGAGGCATAGGATCAGAGCTAAGCATGTGCATAGTTTCCAGGCTTGGCTAGATGGACTCCCCTAGACTTGTATATAGTAGCTTCTCTGTAAGTTTCTTTCCTTGTTTTTGCTTTTTGTATGTAGAGTTTGGATTGAGGGAATGAGAAAATAGAAAATGCTATGGGGCTTTTGCCCCACAGTCGCGCTTCAATTTTTTTTCCTAAAGCAACTCAAATTCGATATGTAAGCGCATGATACTCTAGTTTGAATTTGGCACAAAAACATAAAAGGTACAATATTATAAGTACCAGATGCGAAGAATTTTCTTGCTTGCTATATCTGTCAGTTTTTTGTCTAGTTTTCTCCAATTTTCCTAAAGCGATTCAAATTTGAATGGAGGTGCGTGATACTCCGGTTTGAATTTTGGCAACAAGAATCATAATCATAAAACTACCATTTAGAACTCGTGTTGCTTTATTTACTAGTAGTAGTACTAGTGTATAATAAACCGATATTATATTACTCCGTACTACCGTTGTTGCGCTAATTATTACCGTTGCTATGTGGTTTGAGCAACCATCATCTCGGTCCATTTTATATAGCACTCCATGTCATGCCTCGGAGACAGGCTCAAAACCAATCCAAACCAACCCCAGCTCTGCACGGATGCTCAAACCACCGCATTGCAATTTCCTGTAACAACCCAAATTTTGGAACTAAGAAAAACTTGTAAAAGAGCCAAAAATCAGGGCCAACAAAATCTTTTTTGAAAAGGCTTCACTAATGCTTGTGTTTCACTTCCCATTACTCTGTTTGACCTTGTCTGCTTTGTTGTTTGAGTTGACAACCACTGAAAACACCAACCTTTAAACTCACCTAATATAACATATCATTTAATTTTATTGATCATGTCATGACAAGAAGAATGAGCCATATATCTTCTCCAATCTTATTTTGGCCAACCTCTTTTTCAAGGATGTCTTGATCTTAGCAACAACCCAAAGACCTACTACTGGAGGAAGTAAAAGTATTCCAAAATTTAAGTGTTTCCAAAACTATGGAGATCTATATAATATCTCCTGCCTATTCCCAACTTTGTTATTTTGCAAGTATCAACATCTCTTATTTTCAAACTCCTATTTTGAACACCCTTTGGAACTAATGCAAGTGGGAAGTATATTACCACATATTTTTTCTCTATATCAAAACCTTTTGAAAATTATAAAGTCATGAGTTGAGCATCTCTTAACATCATATTGTCATGATTTTGTGTGATCACTGTACCACTTAATTATATTAAGGGTTATGGATTTTGTTGATTTATATTTGTTTGTGTTTGATCTCACCAACTCTTTGAGTGTCTTGTTTTGAATGAGATGTTATTTTGCTTGTTTGTTGTGGCATGATACGTCTCAAACGTATCTATAATTTTGCATCTACTTTATATCTTTTATACATTTTTTGGGACTAACCTATTAACAAGATGCCGAAGCGTTAGTTCCTGTTTTCTGCTGTTTTTGTATTCCAGAAAAGCTAGTCTGGAAATATTCTCAGAATTGGACGAAAATTTACGGAGGCCCCTATTTTATCAGAAGACACCTGGAGTCCGAAGGGGAGATGAAGTGGAGCCACGAGGGCCCCACACGTGGGCTCGGCACGGCCAAGGGCCCACCGGCGCCCATGGGTGGTGTCGCCTCCTCATGCACCGCCTCGCGACGCCCTTTGGACTATATATTGCCCCTGACCTAAAACTCACAGAAGAATCGACGATTTCCCCAGAAAAGTTCCAGAGCTCCGCCGCCATCCGAAACCCTAATTCGGGGGACAGGAGTCTCTGTTTCGGCACCTTGCCGGGACAGGGAATTGCCCCCGGAGCCATCTCCATCGACGCCACCGCCTCCATCATTGCCGTTGCTGACTCCCATGATGAGGAGAGAGTAGTTCTTCATCGGGGCTGAGGGCTCTACCGGTAGCTATGTGGTTTATCTCTCTCTCCCATGGTGTGATCTTTATGTGATCATGAGCTTTGTAATCTAGTTGAATCCATAGATGTTACTCTTCATTATCTTATATGCTACTCAAGTGGTTTTATTAATGTAATCTCCGGAGTCACCTGTCGGGGATGTAATCCCCGGTACCCCAAAGAGGTTGATTTAACCGAGGTATTAAAGAGATAAAAGCAGGTTTAAATGATTAGAGGATAAAGGAAAATGGCTAAGAGGCAGCACGGGCCGGTTAGTTGCTGCACAGGCCGAGATATGCCCTCCAGCCTCGGTTTGGGCCACACTGGCCGAAGTTCCAGTATCAGCAGGCCGGGATCTCCGTAGCTGGGCTGGGCCGGAGCCAGGTGACCTCGGATGGGCCGCCGTGCCACCAGCCTCGGTTGGGCCAGGCCTCAGCCAGCCTCGGCTGGGCAAGCCTCTCTCCACCCCAGAGCAGGCTCGGTGCCGCACACCTCGGAGCGGGCCTTCATCTCAAACCTCGGCGTCACCCGAGCCATCCTCGACCTCAGACGCATCCTCGACCTCGCCTGAGCGCCGCTCCGGCCGCGCCCCGCGTCGGCCAAGCTTCCCCGACCTCGCCTACGCTCATCTCCGGCGCAGCTCCGCCCGGCGCCCCCATCGCCGTCCTCGGCCTCGCCCCGCCTCGGCCTCCCTCGCCTTCCTCGCCTCGCCCCGGAGCTCGCCGTCCTCGGCCTCGCCCCGCCTCGGCCTCCCTCGCCTTCCTCGCCTCGCCTCGGAGCTCGCCGTCCTCGACCCGGCTCCGCCCTGCCTCGACCTCGGTCGCCTCCCACCTCAGGCACCTCCTCGGCCTCGTCTGCCTCGGTTGGGCCGGGGCTCAGCCTGTCTCGGTTGGGCCGAGACTCCTCCAGGCTCCAGCTCGGCTGGGCCGAGATCTACAGGCCAGCTTCGGGCCAGGCAAGGCCTCCAGACCGGGATATATGACACCAGACCGAGACATCCATCTACTGACACCACCGAAGCTGCTCCATCGCTCGACATGTTAACAATTGTGACAATAATCGTGACCGAGACTTGCTGCCGGGATCACCCAATACTTCACCGATACAAGGCATTGGATACTGCCTGCCAGCTCAGGAGAAATATCTACGAGAGGATAAGGGTGCTGACTAGGAGATTCCCAGGGCAAGCACTAGAAGACAAGTATAGTGGACTGACGTGACATGTGATGTGACTAGAGTACAAGTGGGACCCGTGCATAGTGTTCTTTGTCTCCTTGTCCCCTGGGCCTCCTCTATATAAAGGCACCAGGGGGAGGGCGTGGAGAAAGAGGGCAGCTCACACACACGAGACCCCAGGGCTCATTTCCCCCCGCGGGAGCTCTCCTCTCTGGTGATTAGCAGCTTGTTTAGCAGTGGTTAGAGGCATACTTAGAGGCATTCAGACATATCCAGCTCAAGGAACATTTGTACACACCGCATATACAGAGGGAAATACACCAAATAGGATAGTGCTGCAGTAGGGGTTTTACCTCCTCACGAGGGCCCCGAAGCAGGGTAGATCTTTGTGTTTGCAGTGTTCTTCGTGTGCGACTCCATCGCGCAATCCCTCCCCGAATCCTCAAGCGTACGTTCGGCCCCAGACTAAGCCTACCCCTAGGCATCTGCGTGTTCCCACCACGACATCACCTTTGTCCCACGGTGCGAAGTTGACAGTGTGCGCCCCGTGTGTGGCTCTTAGGCTAAAGATAACATGAATACTTATCATGAGTTATTATTTGCGTTGGATGTCTCTATGAAATTGCAGTGTTTGTCTAGTACTATTTAGGGCGCTCAAGTTGACAGTGTGGGGTTCCCTAGATGTGGAATGCGACTTTAAGGTGTGCTGTTATAGCCCTACGCAGTGGATTGGTGTTCGTTATCCAACGAGAGAATAATTCAGAGTAGCATAGTGAAGAGGAAATATCTATGTATTCAATTATATTATTATTGTTGAGAGTGTCCACTAGTGAAAGTATGATCCCTAGGCGTTGTTTCTAAGCATTGAAACACCGTTTACAACCAGTTCTGCTACATGTTTGCTTGCTGCCATTTTTATTTCAGATTGCAATTACCACTTATCATCATCCATATCACTTGTATTTTAATATCTCTTCGCCGAACTAGTGCACCTATACATCTGACAAGTGTATTTGGTGTGTTGGGGACACAAGAGACTTCTTGTATCTTAATTGCAGGGTTGCTTGAGAGGGATATCTTTGACCTCTACCTCCCTGAGTTCGATAAACCTTGGGTGATTCACTTAAGGGAAACTTGCTGCTGTTCTACAAACCTCTGCACTTGGAGGCCCAACACTGTCTACAAGAATAGAAGCGTGCGTAGACATCATGGCTTGTTGAATGGTTTGTTTTGTATTGACTTGCGTGTGTTAAATATTGTTATTAACTATTTTCAACAACACTAGGGATGGCTATTAAATTATTTTGTGAACAAAAGTATTTCCTAAAATCTTGAGAAAAATCTCTGGCATGCTCATGGTCATGTGTGACCTAAATGAGCATCAATCCCACCTTTCCTAATCCACAATCTTGAAGAAACTTGGCAAAACCTTCTCTGTACCTATCTTTATCTCTGTTAAAAGATACCATATCTTGGGCCTCACCAAATCTTTAACATTGGTCAAATTGGAAATGCATCAACATGAATCTATTCTACTATATCTTGTCTCTCTACTAAAACAAAGCTTGTTTCATTAAGAATTTGTGTGCTTAGTTATCCATGATGCTTTTGTGTGCTAATCAAAACAGTGACCATAACTCCAGTATTTTATAGCCTTTTGGCATTTTTGTTTTAGCACTTAACTTGTCCCTTTTGTCAACAACCCACCACCTCGTCCATCCATGACATCTTGTTTTACATCCTAATGTTTTGTTCATATTTTAAATGTTTTAAAAATTCTAATTCCATGATGGTTTTGATGCTACCATAATAACAATTTTCTGAAAACTGTTATTTTGTTCTCTTTTTGTCTTGCAAAACCATCCAAATCTTTTTGTACTTAGAATCTTTTGTGTTATTTGTGATCCCCATAGATAGTAATCCACCCTTTAACCTTCCTCCTCAATTCTTTTGGTTATTTGACCTCTTGTCCTTGATGGTTTTCATGTCTAGTCAGGACTGAAAATTCTGAATCTGTTATTTTATTCCCTTTTTACCTTCTTGCAAAAACCTCCAAGACTTCTTTTCACAGGTGCATTGGTGCTCCTCGTGATCACCATAGGTAGTACCTTACCTCTAAACCTTTATCATTGATCTTTTTAGTCTTTTGGGCACTTAAGCATGATGGTTTTGAGGCCCTCATGTTATCAGTTTTCTAAAATTTTCTGTCAACTTCTAAACCTGCCCAAAACTTTTCAAATTCGTTTCTAAACTTGTAGACTTCTTACCAAACCATACCCAACCCTCCTAGTTACTCCCTTGGCACGTTTTTATCAGTGCTTGCTGCTGTAAAACTGAGAGAGAGAGAAGGGAGGATGATGGCCGAGCCACTCATGCCATACTTGACCCTACCTTCTCTATCTCTCTCCCCCTCTCCATCCTTTGGCTTGGCACGTATGCCTGCACCCTATCCCGCCCCCTAGACAGCCCCTCTCCCCCTCGTTATTACCCCAGCGCCACGGAGACCGCCAATCAGCTTCCGAGCTTTTTGTCGAGCACCTGGCGTGCAGGCTAGACCTCTCCCTGTCCTCGTGCGCCAACGACCCTCGGCCAGTAGCTTGTGTACAAAATGTTATGCAGCTCGAGGACACGCTCCTCCACCGACTCCCTAAGCCAATCACCAGCCCGTGCTCCACACGCCCCTGTCCATGCACCCCGTGCACCATAGACCGGCGCCCTCTTGGATATAATGCCACAACGTCCCACACGACCCCTCTCCTTGCCATTTACACTACTCCGCATCCAATACCTAACCATGAGTGAGGAAATTAGCTATAACGCTCTCTGCCCGCGAGGAATGCGAGATTTCCATCTCGGTTCCGTGAGCTTGCCGGGGAGGTTACCGACGAACCAGTCACCCTTTTCCCCCCATTTGCGCACCACCTTGTTCCCCTCGTCTTGATCTACCTCTAAGACATCTTATGTTGGTTTTAGGGACAACGGAGCTTCCAAGGCCGTGTCGTTCCCGCCGCGACCGTCCTCGACATGGCCACCGTTCGGGAGCTCAACGACAAGAATCGCATCAAGAACAGACCTTCCCCAACTCCCTGCACCTCTCCTGAACCATCCCCATCGCCCCCAACAGCCCCCACGGTGAGAACCTGCTCCTCCTCGTCAAATCCATGGTTGTTTTGGCATTCTGGACGTCCTGGGGAAGAAGAAGAACAACAGCCGTCGGATTCCAGATCAACGGCCATGCTTGAATCTTGTTTTTTTGGCTCCCGCGCGCGCCTGGGCGCGAGTCTAGGCCGAATCCTCGCCACACGGCCGGATCTGGGCCAGATCTGGCCTGTTTAACTATTTTTCCTGTTAATTCTTTTTCTGTTTTCCAAATCCAGTTTAGATTTGTTTAGGATTAAATCCGCCATTTAATCCCTGTGCATGCAAATTGGGTGATTCAAATTTTGTAGTGTTCCTATGTGTTTTCTTAAACATGCAGAACTGGTTACATGCAAAATTATATTTTTAAGTGCTATCTAGATTAAATCTTGTAAAAAAATCTTTTTTCACTAAATCATTAATATCTAGAGTTTATATATCCGAATATTGCAAACTAAAATTCTATGGATAGCCTGAAATGGTACCTGTGCAGAGGTGTTAGTCTTGCATGCAAATGAAACTTAAAACAAAAGTTCTATTCTTTTTACTTAAAGCACCAGAGAGCACTTTGGTGATTTTTTGTAGATTTTGGTGTGAGGATTTATGGAGCAAATTCAATTGTGTTAGTTTCTAATACTAACAGAGAACCCAAATCTAGATTTGCATGATTGTTTGAGTAACAGAAAATTATAGGTGTAAGAGTTAGTAAAAAGGATGTTTTCTGCCTCTAATAAAAAGGAGAAATTTAAATACCCTTATTATAAAAATGTTGTTTGTGTTTATTACTGATTGATTTGGTACTATAGCATGTTTTGTACTGTTGTTTAGTTTGTTAACATATGTTAGTACTGTTAGTGCTTTGTGTTAAGTTTAAACTGAGTAAACATGTGTTGTTAAGTAGTATTTATGTTAGTGTGAGATGCTTGAGAGTAGTGGCATGTGTTGGTTGCCTTTTTGGCTTATCCCTTATTCGATAGTTGTCAAGCCCTTGTTGTAATATGTTTAGTAGTTTTTAGCTTACTACTAGTCTTTCTATGTTTTACTAGTGGTTAATTTAGTTTTGCTGTTAAGACTAGTGGCATGTGTGACTAGAAGTGTGTCTACTGTGTTGCCTGGTAGTTTGGTGTCATGCTTGTATTCTAATACTTCTTCGTGTATTATTTGCGGTTCTGTTTTGTGTTTTGAGTGTTGCTTCTTTTCCTTTTTACGACACTAGACATTAACGCTACCGGAGTGGCCGTTGAAGAGGATGTCTGAAGAAGGATGGGATTTCTTTTATTTTGATCTATGAGGAGAAGTCCAGGGACACTTTTGAACCAGGCAAGCTACTTCTCTGAGCATGCATTTATATACATCTATTTTGTTCACATGTTTGCTTAATAAGAGCATAATTGATTTATGTGGTGTTTGCCACTAAAGCTATGATTTTGAAAATCCTTCTCTTTCAAAATACAAGTATATTATTTTGACACCCTATATAGAGGTATTATATGGAATTCTTTTTCAAACTCTTATTTATTTCAAAATCTCTTACAAAAGTCCTTGTGTGGAATTATGTTGACCCAAGTTATTGCTAAAAGGAGTTGATGTTGGAGTATGGAGAAGTTTACTAATGTCTAGTACTATGACGACCAACCATACCCTGTGCGACCACATTTACCTCCATATGGGACGGGGCTTAGTCATGTAGTTTGCTCGTTTTAGCATGGGATACCTCAACAACGGAGATGACTCCGTTTCATGAGGGGGCTGGTTCGGTGACCCCCCCTGACCTGGGTCCTCCTACAAAGAGGGGGATAGAAGACTGTCATTACGGCCGTCGGGCAAAACTATGAGTCCTCACACTTAGGGTTTTCGACGGAAGACCGGACTGGGTGTCGATGGAATGTTCATAAGGGTAGGGTCCTGTACTAGGATGAGCAAATGAGAGGCTATGGTCTGTTACTCAACTTCGCATACACCTGGTATGGCGGGACGTGGCTGACACGATGAGTTGCCGAATGGATGTGGGGAAAGCGTGCTACCTCTGGAGAGTGTAAAACTATTCAAATAGCCGAGTCCTCGGTAATGGACAGTTGGGAGACTGTCCTATGACCATGTGCAAAGTTTTGAGTTTTAAAAAGAAAACGGAGATGTTTTGTGCAACTATACCAAAGGGCCGGTATAAAGTTGCTGAAAATGGGAAGACCATGAAGGGCTATGGTAAAAAAGGCGGAGTTTTGAGAACCATGAAGGATTATGGTCAACAAGTCAGAGTTTTGGGAAAAAAACATGGTTTTGATTTCTGAAGAAAAACTTTAAAGTCTATTCTTTCCTTTTTCAACAAAGATATAGAGATAGAGTTTTCAAAACAAAGTTTTATCCAACAAATTAAACTTACTGCATGTTCATGTCGGGGGTAGCTTGCGAGTACAATCCAATGTACTCATATTGGTTTCGTCCCTGGCTATTGTCTTAGCCAGATTTTGAAGAGGAGCAGTTCAAAGAAGAAGACTTCAATGACGTCGATGCGAACTAGGGCGCTTCCCAGTCAGCTGCCTGTAGGGTTATGGCAAATGACTTGGGCGCCACGTTGTTTGATGATTCCGCTGCAAGTACCTGTTGAAGCTTACGACTTCAATCAAGTAAGTATATTCATTCGGTATTTATGGATGTTCTTTTGATATCAGTTTGATTGTGCTCAGCGACACACTGATCATGGGATCGCTGGTGTTGTAGGAACAAGGGAATTTCGGACAGCTAGTCCAGGGTACCCACATTTCCCTCCCTCCTGCTCCTGGCGCCGCCCGAGGACCGTCCTACCGAGGCGAGTACGCCGCCAGTCCTCATTCTGCCGGGAGGAGCTCGGGCGTGGGAAATCGTGGTATTACTCCCTCCCCGGCACGACAATTTTTGACAGCTCGAGCCTCCGATGCAGCGCATCTCAACATTCCGACGAGGTACATTGGGCTTTTGCTCATTTGAGATTTTACTTATAGTCAACATCTTTCCAATTTTATCTGATTTCAGGAAAAATGCTCGTACAAGATTTGAACGCCGAGGAGGAAACGAGGAAGGCCAAAGAGAAACTACATAAGGACCAAAGAAGAACGTTGAAAGCAATGGCGAAGATAGAAGAAGAAAAGAAGGAGATTGTAGAAGAGAGGGAAATAATTAGGGATTTTTATTTCTGTGCCCCTGGTTCCTTAGTTGTACTCACTTTTCCCCACGAGCTTAGCTTATGCTCACTTTTCCCCACTCGCTTGTCTGAAGTGCTCACAACATGTCAAACTGGACGTTTGTCGTCGGGTCAAGCTTTGACCGTTAACTCAGTCCTAACTGTCGTTGCTTACTGACGCGTGGGGCCTCCTTGCGTACTGAATCAGATCGAGCTCGAGCTCGAGCACCTCCGCCGCCGTCGTGCCGCCTCCGCCACCCTCGTGTCCTGCAGCGTCTAACCCTAGTCCACCTCCGCCATTGTCTTGCCCTCCGCCACATCTACCCCCACCCCACCCCCATCTGGAGGAAGCAGCGATGTCGGGGGAGCGCCCACTCCGGCCCATCGACCGAGGAGAGGATTGGGTCGAATCGGCGGCGGATAATTCATGGATTACCCCTGGGTAAGCATTGTTTCCTCTCTAATTGATGTTCTGATTCGTTAGGTAGGCCGTATTGGACCGGTGGTCGCGTGAATCTGTCCAATTTTGCTGGCCTAACTCAAACCTTTATTTGCTAATCGAATAGGATTGATCCCGCGATTGCTTTCCGGCTGACTGTTAGAATGGAAGCTAGTGTGCTACGCGGTAGAAAACCGCATTTGATGTCTAGCTTTTGCTATCCGAAGGTGGTAGAAACAAGCATTTCGTTCAAAGCTTTGCGGAATGCATTAAGTTCTCCTCCATATGGTTGGACTGACGCCGATGCTGTTGAGCTGAAATATTTCAGCAGTAGTGAACAAAAATTTGTCCCACTAACTTGCGACGAGCATCTGGAATTGCTCTTCGCTACGGGTGCTGAAAGCCGCTTCGGTAAAATTCTTGTCGAGGTGCTTAGGCCACGAGGCACTGATCGGGACAAGGGGAAGGGTGTTCAAAAATCGTCTGCCTCTGCTAATAGCGAGCGCCCCGGCACTCCATGTAGGTCGAGACCAAGCAGAGTTAGTGGTTCAGCAAGTAACAATATGTCTGGTGCCACTTCTTCTGCCGCTTCTCCTATGGCTGCTGCAGCCGATGTAGAACAAGATGCAGAGCCAGACGATGAAGTGCCTCGAGCTGATGATGAGGATGAGAGGATGTACCCTGATCTTGTTGATACAGTTAGTCAACAAGCTATGGATGATGAATATCAGGAGGAAGCTATCAACGGTGCAAGATTTAATGACACTGACGATGAAGAGAGGGGGGAGAACATGGACAGCTTAGTTATCGATGAATATGATGGTGATGACATGCCAGCAATTGAGTGGAACAGGGAAGATCCTCAGCTTACTGTCGGCACAGTTTTTCAGTCGATGGTGGACTGTCGTAATGCAGTGACTACGTACTGCATTATCTCTGAAAATACATATGTGGTTGATAGGAGTGAGCCAACAAGGTTCACTGTTCATTGCCCATATCCTAGGTGCAGATGGAGGTTGCATGCATCAGTAATGTTGAGGAGCAACTTGATTCAGGTTTGTTTGTGTATTTCAGTTTATATTAATTCATTGTATATACAGATCATTGTGTAATTTTTTCTTAACTGTGTTTCTCTTTTTTATTTTGTTTCAGATAAAAAAGAACGAACACAAGCACACTTGTCCACCTGGAGGGGGAGGGGGAAAGAATAAAACAAAGCTAGCAAAGACTAGGTGGGTGGCAGATGCAGTTTTGGACTGGTTGAGAGAAACACCAACACTTGGTCCAACAGCACTCCATGGGAAGTTATTTGAGAAGTACAAGATTGATATACCTTACATGAGGATTTTCTATGGCAAGGAGATGGCTCTTGACAGGATTAATGGTGCTTGGAATGACAGCTTTCAATTGCTCTACACATTTAAAGCTGAAGTGGAAGCTGCCAGTCCAGGGAGTGTTGTAGAAATTGACAAGCATACAGTTCCATACAAAATAAGAGGGAAGACATTTGAGAAGGAGTGCTTCAGGAGGGCATTTGTTTGTTTCAAGGCTTGCTGGCAGGGATTTCTGGATGGTTGTAGGCCCTATTTGGCTATTGATGCAACAGCTTTGAATGGAAGATGGAGAGGACAGCTAGTGGCAGCTTGTGCTGTTGATGGAAACAACTGGCTATTCCCAGTTGCATTTGGTGTGGTGGAGGTAGAGTGCGAAGAAAGTTGGGTCTGGTTTCTGCAGAATTTGCGCAATGTAATAGGTACACCCCCAGGTTTAGCTATACACACTGATGCTTGCAAGGGGTTAGAAAGTGCAGTAGGAATTGTATTCCCTGGAGTGGAGCATAGGGAATGTATGCGCCACCTAGTGCAAAATTTCAGAAACAAATTCAAAGGTAAAATTTATGACGATAATTTGTGGCCAGCATCATACACATGCAGTGAGAGGAAGCATGAGCACCATTTGGGTGTGTTGTATGCTCACAATCCTCTGGTGAAGGAGTACCTAGATGCACATCATGGGAAGTTGTGGTCAAGAAGCAAATTCAATACAATCTGCAAAGTGGACTATGTGACAAGTAACTTGGCAGAGTGTTTCAATGCAAAGATCAAGAAATTGAAAGGGCTTTTGTTGTGGCAATTATTTGATAAGATTCGGCAAATGATCATGATAAAGATGGCTCTCCGGAAAAGAATTGCAGAAAAAGAATATGTTGGCCATCTTATGCTTCCATCTCTTATTAAGGCATTGCATGCCAAGGCAAGAGGTCTGAAGATGAAATGCATTCGCTCAGACACACTGGTGGCTGAGGTAACATATACTGACAGTAAAAACAGGGAATGGAGGTATCCAGTTAACCTAGCAGCTAGGGAATGCAGTTGTAGGCAATGGCAGCTCCGAGGGAAGCCATGCATACATGCCCTGCATCTGATGACGGTTATCGGTGGTGAAGATGGTGAAGTCGATCAATACATCTCTGAATATTTTTCTGTTGCAAAATTCAGGGCTGCATATGCTTCTAATGTGCCTGCACTCTTGGGAAAGGATCAATGGATCCAGGTAGATCCAGGGTTCAAACTACATTCTCCTGTAATCACTAGACCACCAGGAAGACCAAAGAAGAACAGGTTCAGAAGAGGTGAAGAGGGTCGTGTCAAAAAACAGAGGAAGTGCAAAAAATGTGGAGTTCTAGGGCACATTCGTAGGCTTTGTACCAATCCAGTGGATGCATCATTTGGAGAAGAGGAACGATGGGCAGCAACAAATGCAGAGGAGAATGCAGAGGTAGAGCTGATTGCAGCCACAGCCGAGGAGAATGAAGAAACTGAATTAGCAGTGCCGGCACCTTGGTATGTGTGCATTTCTCAACTGAATTTTGTGCATTTCTTCTCTTTTTAATCGATGGCTTATAATCTTATTTTTTTCTGACCTAGCTCCAGGACAACTAGAGGCAACAGAAAAAGGCCAAGAGATGAGGAGGAATTTGAAGCCATGGCTTTTGCAGGTTTTGAGTCTATTGGAGATGAGGAAGTAATTATTCCTGTAGTTCCTTTGAACATTATTGAACCCACAGATGATCGTCAACTGGTCATAACTCCCTCAGCACCTCGACAGCCATCACCCCAAGTGCAAAGCAAAAGGAAGAAGAGAAAGGTGGATATCCCACCAAGGGAAACTAGGAGCAAGGCGGTTAAGCCGTCGTCGAACACTCGAAGCAAGACAAAGATGTGAAATTTGAATGCTAGTTGTAAACTTTGAACTTTTAGAATTTGTAATAAGGTTTCTGTTGTCATCTGTGAAAACTTTTACTTTGATGTGAAATTTGAGATCAAATTCAAATTGGAGACAAAATTTGAATTTGAGGCAAATATTTGAATTTGAGGTCATATTTGAACTTTTACAAAACCACCATTGAATTCATTTGCTCTGTGATGTGATGTTACAATGATACGTGTTAGATGATCAATTCGATCATTTTTGTGTAGTCGTGAGAAATGTGCTTCAAATGAGGTCCAAAGCTAGGGTAAACACCCCCATTTGTAATTCATGAAAAATTCGACCTTGTCTAAATGATCCAAATAATTTTGAGGAGCAACTATGTCACATATAACAACATTATGCGCTGGTTTTATGTCATTTTGATTTTTTTGAATTACTTATGCTCATTTGAACCCATCACTCTATTCTCGAACTCTAAACAACTCTATACAAGATAGCTCTTTTGTGGAAACAATTTTCAATCAATTATCCATAAACCATGTTTATATTTTTTTCTAGTAACTATATCACATATAACAACATGGTACGCTGGTTTTATGTCATTTTGATTTTTTTTGAATTACTTATGCTCATTTGAATGTGATTTCGATGTCTCACTTCTGAAAATGGTTTTTCATGAAAATGACCCTTAACCCTAAACCCAGGGTTTTTTGGTAACTATGTCTTATAAAACGACGAACTATGCAAGTTTTTTCATTTTTTGATTTTTTTGTAACTATTTGTGGCCATTTGAAGTTCAGGTCAAACCCTAATAACCCCGTTGACTGACTCAAAACCCCGGAGCATCTCTCCAAACCCTAGCGTCGAACGTCCGCCGTCGGATCGGAATCTAGCGCCAAACTCCACCCGTCAGATATGGCCTTCCACGGGCGATCCGCGCGAAGCTGGTTCTGCATCTTGATTGGCCGCAAGGGAGTTTTACCATCTGCCCCACTTTACATCTGAAATTGGATTATTCGCACATGACCACCACATGTCAGTGAGACGAGATGTTGCAAATATTAAAACTGCAAAATACAACGAGGCAAATCGTCAAATCTCCCCCTTCTCCATCTGACAGAGCAGCTCCTTCTCCAGTCTCCACCCACGCACAGAGCAGCTCGTCCTCGCCCACCATTGTCTCCCCTTTCTTCTGCTTCTTCTTCTCCAGCGACGAGAGCAGCGATTCTTCTTCTCCGGCGACGAGATATGTCGGACTCTAGTTCAGCCTCCCGCCCCTCGTGGCCCCAGCATGGTCCAGTGCCCATGGAGCGATGTCCTGACTGCGAACGCATCGCGCCATTGGTACGGTTGACTTGTACGTCGGACAAGAATGGCAACAAAGGGCGAGAGTTCGTGAAATGCGAGAGCAAGCCAGAGGGGCAGGTTAGATCTCATGATTTTGCTCTGATTTCTTTTTCCCTTTGCTCTGAATTCTTTTTCCTTGGATCTGAGATTTAGGGTTCATATTTTTGTTTCAGATCGTGAGCCATTGCGGCCATTTCGAATGGCTGGATAACTACGTTGCCAGGCTTAGAGCTAGATCTCAGAGCTCGATGCCTTTCAATGGTGCCGCAACCCGGCAGCAGAATTTGGTCTCCGACAGTGCTGCTCCGACAGTTGGGGATGCGGATCTTGTCACATCCCAAATTTTGGAACTAAGAAAAACTTAGTTTTACAAGACCCAAAATTCAGAACCAACAAAAACTTTTTGAAATGTTTCACTGATGATTGTGTTTTCCTTCCCATTGCTATGTTGAACCTAGTGTGACTTGTTGTTTAAATTGTTTTGACTAGTAAATATAAGACCCAACCAATATAAAAATATATTTAACTTGGTGATCATGTCATGACAAGAAAAATATTCCATATATCTTTTCCATTCTTATTTTGGCCAACTCCATTTCGAATGATACTTGGTTTGTCAACAACCAAAATAAATACCCATTATTTGAGAAAGTAAAAGTATTTCCAAAAAAAAAAAGCTATGTGTTCCTATATGCTATCTTCTATCTATCTTTTAAAACTTGATATTTGGCATCTGTATGCAACTCCCATTTTATAAGCTTTGATTATCATTACATTTTTTATAAAAAGAACACAAGTGGGAAATATATTACCCCACATAATTTGTCTTGATCAAAACCCTTTTCAAAAATACCAAGGTGGAGTTGAGATAGTTCTAAACATCATCTTGTCATAATTAAGTGTGATCATTTTTATAAGATAGTATTGTTGACTATGGAAATGGTGGTGTGATTTATTCTTGTGGTTTGAATTGTGTGGTCTCGATTGTGTTGTTGATCTTTTGTGTATGCCACTGTTGATCTTGTTGTGTTTGTTGCTTGTGAGGGTAATTCCTCAGTTGTGCTTAATACTAGAATAAGACACACTTGACAACAAATTTGGTATGTGACTTGAATAAAAACAAACCCTCTAGAAGTATTCACACCTAATTGAAATCCTAAATTAAGGGAAATGATCTTATTTAATTCCCCTCTATCTCTATTCCTCTATTTGATGAAAACAATTATATTTCCTTATTCTAGGAATGAGATGAAATAATAATCATTTCAACCCCATCTCACTCCCTCCTCAAGTAAACATACTTTTCAATTTTAAACAAAACTCTCAAAGTATTTAACAAAAGGAAATTAAGATCATGATAAATAAATGATCTTAATAAATTATTTTCCCCTACTTAACTCTCTATTTTCTTCAAACAAATATTTTCTCTATGGAAATATAAAGTAATTGAAGTTAGCATATTTGTTAAGAAAGTTCCAAAAGTTCAAAACAATACCTCTCACTTGATTTAAAATATTAAAGGAGTACTAAGTTTTAGTTTATCAAAAGTGACTTATTTAAACCCTATGAACAAAAGTTGTTCAAAACATTTTATTTTCAAATACCAAATTTTGTGGAGCTTCTACATATATATGGGGGGCTACCTGAAATTTCTCAAATTTTTATAAAATGTTTATGTGCACCAAATAAATCCCTAAAACGCTACTGGTTTTAAAAAGAAATAAAAAGAAACAGAAAAGGACCTAGTTGTAAAAGGGCAAATAAATCCAGGGGGTTATCTAGAAAAGCGTCGTCTTCTCTGTAGCATCCCGTGCCCGTCGCCGTGTCGTCGCTCCGTGCGTCGCCGCCCGGACCCCCCTCCTCTCAGCTCCTCTGCCGCTTCGGAGAGGAGGATAAGAACGCCGACGCCGCACCTCCCTCATCCACTCACTCGCCTGCCCCTCGCCCTCCTGCTCTCTCTCTCTCCCTCTCCATGTCCTTCCTCCATGGCCGAAGCCGAGCTCGAACGCGCCGCCGCATTGCCGCCATTGCAGGGCTCCCCGAGCTAATCGAAGACCATCAGCAGCTCCGCCTCGTCGTCCTCTTCGTCCCCGTCCAAGGAATCGCCGCGGGGAGCCGCGAGTCGAGCGGCCCATCTGCGTCTTCTTCCGCACCGGCCGACGCTCCGCCGCGACCTCGCCGTCGATTCCGACCACCTCCTTCACCGCCGCGAGCACCCACGCATTGAGGGTGAGCAGGCGCACCTCCTGGACATGCTCGTCCTCCTTCTCCGTCTCTAGATTGCCGCGTAGCCGTAGACTCCGCCGTAGTCCGTAGAGCGCCGCCGCACGACCTCGTCGCCGGAGCCCTTCCCGGCGACCATTTGGGTTCATAGCGCCGCTACTAGGTGCCCGTACTCGCGCGCGTCGAAAAAGTCCAGTAGCGCATCCCCGCGTGTCCCCTGCCGTCGAATCCGTGCACGACGCCGCCGGTGATCGCCGTGTCCACGCGCGTCGTCGCCGTGCACCGTCTACTCCTTTTATTTTCTGCGCACCCGTATCCTAACACAAGAACCGCACTGGCCCAGTGGTCAGCACCACCGATCCGCGCCGCACTATGCCGCGTCGCGGGTTCGAACCCTCGCGGATGCAATCCCCACCTTTTTTCTGTTTTAATCCACGCTGACAGCCTGGCCCCACCGGTCAGCGACCGCGGTGGCCAGCGCAACCTCACCCGCTCCGTCAGCGCCAGCGTGGCCGTGGACCCCGTTGGTCAGTGACTATAGCTAGCCCAGCCCTGAGTGAAAAACGATTCGGTTGAAGTTTCTGTGAATATAAAAGAAAAGACAGAAATTGTTTAAACTTCAAAAATTCATATCTTTTTAAATACTTGTCCGAAAATTACAAATAAGGTACCAAAATGATCAAAAAAATAAAGCCTGTCTTTTGGTGTAATTCACCTATCCAAATAAATTAGTTTATTTAATGTTTTATTAAAATAAAGAAAATGGCAGAATATAAAACAAATTGGGAAAATTCATATCTTTAAAACTAATGATCCAAAAATTAAGTTTGATCTATTAAAATGGTTAGCAAGTGATAACCTTCATATTCCAGCTTGTCTCCAAACATGGATAATTATTTTGTAGTGTTGTTTAAAATAAATTAATAAAAAGGGCAAAATTAAAAAGGGCTTTATAAATTAATCTGTAATGATTTCTGGAGCAAACCCAATTTTGCTAGGTTCCTAGTGTTTCACTTTATCATATCCTAACTTGGTGTAATATTTTGACTCACAGAAAATATATAGTGGCCTAACTTTTGTCTGAAGTATTTCCTGTTCAACAGGAGGTGCTTGTTGTTAACCTTCGCCTCAAATAGTTTTGTGATCGATGTACCTAGCTCGCGTATAGGTGATAGACTACTGACCAGTATAATGCCCTCGTAAGTGTAGATCCTAGTTGTTACCCGAACGATTAGTTCGAAGCTTACGGTTTGTTACTTGTCTGTATACCACTTGTGGTTTGGTTTGCTTAGTGATTGTTGTGTTATCCTCCTATTTGCGACGCTAGATATAAACGCTACCGGAATGGTCTTTGGAATGGAGTTATTGAGGAAGGGAAATTCGTTGAACCTGAAGATCAAGACCAAGTTCACTTTGCCGAGCAAGGCAAGCTATCCTCTGAGCTTGCATTTATATACATCTATTTTGGTTCACATGTTTTATTTATAAAGAGCATAAGTGATTTATGTGGTGTTGCCACTAAAGCTATGATTTTGAAAACCCTTTTCCAAAATATAAGTATATTATTTTGACACCCTATATGGAGATATTAGATGGAAATTCTTTTTCAAACTATAGGATGGGAAAAATATTGTTTACTCAAAACTCCTTTAAAAATACTTGTGTGGTTATGGAATACCGAGATGTCGGTGTGAAAATGGAGAAATGGTGAATGGAGATGTTTATGAAAAATGCACATTGTGTCTTTGTACTATGACGACCAGCCAATAACCTGTGCGACCACATTTACCCACATATGGGAAAAGGGCGTAGTCATATAGTTTGCTCATATTAGTATGGGATGCCTCAACAACGAGGATGACCTCGTTCCATGAGGGGATGGTTTGGTGACCTACCCCCTGACCTGGGTCCTCTTAAGTGAAGTCTGCCAACAGAGTTGGTATGAGTGTATTGGAGAAAGAGGATTGAAGGTTCCACCATAAATCGCCGGGCAGAACTACGAGTCCTCACACTTAGATTCCGACGGACTGGGTTAAGTGTGTTGGAAAGCTTCGTAGCGGTAGGGTCCTATACTAGCATGAGCAAAGGACAGTCTATGGTCGGTGATTCAACTTCGCATACACCTTGTATGGCGGGACGTGGCTGACACGATGAGTTACCGGATGGGTGTGGGAAAAGCGTGCTACCTCTGCAAAGGGTAAAACTATTCGAATAGCCGAGTCCTCGGATATGGACAGTTGGGAGGCTGTCCTCTGACCATGTGCAAGTTTTGCAAAGTTTTGATATTTGAAAATACAATGGAGATGTGTTGTATCTGCAACTCTACCGACGGGCTGGTATGAGGTTGCTGGAGAATGATTGACCATGACGGGCTATGGTCGAGAAGTGAAGAGTTTTGTGATTTGAAAGTGGAAAATGTTTTGTGCAACTATACCAAAGGGCCGGTATGAGGTTGTTGGGATTGGATGACCATGAAGGGTTATGGTCGAAAAAGGAGGGGTTTTGGGGAAATAAACAAAATGGTGATTTTCCGAGAAAATGTTTTAAAAGAGACTTATTACAAAGACAGGTTTATGGGGAAAAGTTCTAAAAAAAAGCCTTCTTTTCTTTTTCAAGAAAGATATAGAGATTTCAAAACAAAGTTTTAATAAACAAAAGTATATCCTTCTCTTTTCAACAAGGATATAGAGTTTTCAAAGCAAGCGAAGTTTTATTTAAACAATAAAAGAGTAGTGCATGCTCATTCCGGTGGTAGTTTGCGAGTACTTAAATGTACTCATGGCTGTGTCCCTGGATATTCCCATGTCCAGAGTTCAAGAAGAAGTATGCTGAAGACCGAGAGATCGATGACGTCAATGCAAACTAGGGCGCTTCCCAGTCAGCTGCCTGTAGGGTTGGCAAATGGCTTGGGCTCCACGTGTTTGGTGATATCCGCTGCAAGTACCTGTTGAAGTTATGACTTCAATCAAGTAAGTATATTTATTCGGTATTTATGGGTGTTCTGTGATGCCAATTCGAGTTATGTGCAACAACAGACTGATCATGGGATTGTTGCAGGAAACATAACGAGTATCTCGGACAGTTAATCCGGGGTCCTCACAGACTTGGTATCAGAGCCATCCTGACTGTAGCATGGACGTTAGTTAGGAAAGAAATATTTTGTTAAAAATATATTGTTACCAAAAACATATTTTATCTAAGGAAGTCCAAAAATAACTTCCACTCCTCTCACCTTCTCAAATATTTCCGAGTCTCGTCCCTCTATTTAAGATTTTCCAAGGATTTCTCTAATCCTTCTTACCCGTTCAAAATACTTGACGATGAACCCAAGTGAGACCTACTTAGCTAGCACCTACAAGAAGAAGTTTCCATCCCAAATACTCGACATTTAACATCAAGGTGATTCATCTGCAAATACCAATATCGTCGATATCAACAAAGCAAGAGACCTCGAAGACCTCACTCAATATCAACAATTCCACTCAGTTACTACCTCGCCAATCTCAAGTATTCCAGCTGAAGACTAAGGCGATAAAATGAAGACTTCAATAGCCCTGTTTCACCGCGGCCCATGGAAGAAAATTATTTTGGAAAGAAATATATTACCACCTAAATTATTTGTATCTAAGGAAGCCTAAGTGTAGCTTCCACTCTTTTCACCTTCTCGAATTATTCTAAACCATATCTCTTGTCTAAAGGTTTATCAAAAGTTTCCATCTGTTGTCTTACCTCCATTCAAACTTACATACTTGACGATATCCCAAACCAGACCCATAGGATCAATAGGATAAGCTCATTTTACTTGAGCAAACCCCATCTTCTACGGTATTAGACGTCTGTTGATGCTGAAAGTGCCTTGATTAATTTTGCTTGTGTGTTGCATTTATGTGTGTTGTTTTCCTTGTGTGTTTCACAAAACCCACCTTGTCGGGAACCCAAAGTAACCACACTTTTACCTGTTGCTTTATTTTTGACTGTTGGCAAAAACATTTTCGCCTTGTTGGCCATAGATGTACTTTTTGTACCTTCTCAAAAGTCCGACTTAGAAAACCCTTCAGAAAATTTTCTCCTAGTAAGAGGAGCAAGGTATGGAATACTCTCTACCCCAAGACTATGTGAACTTCTGCAAAACAGACAGCGGCTTTCATATGTCGTTTTGTACAATCACCTCAAGCCATCGAGAAAGATGAAGATTCAAGACCCGACGGTAGATGACACTGGTCGTATCCCGTCGGACTAACAAAAGAATATGAAAACTAACATAACTAACATAACTTATCTAACTTTAGATTAACACCTGACTTAAGTCCACGATAGTACTAATTAATCTTCTAGGACTGCAAGCCTTGACAAGAGATGAGGACATAAGGAGGCTCATTTAGAATTGGTAACTAGGAGAACTCAAGGAGTGTATAAGAGTTGCCATGAAGATTCGAGCTCAGAGACCGTAAGAAGGAGGAACTACGGCAGAAGACATTGAAGAGAGATTTCTTAGGTTGGCAAGGAAGCAATATGCCAGACCATCCTTGAATATTTGGGAACTCATATATCAGAATCTACTATTGTAAATCTCTCTGGAAATAGTGTGATATTTTAATGTTCGTGTTATATAGAAGTGGTTTGGTAACAAGCCTCATGAACTTGTTAACAAATCACTTTTGTATGCTCAAACAATTGAGTGTCATATGCAAATAACCGGAACCTCAGATAATCCAGTCCACCTCCGCCTCTGGAATATGAAAAGTAGTTTGATGACAAGACTAGCTACCTTGTTAACAAATTCTTCTCGTAAGACTAAGGCAATTGATGTTATAAAAGACCTCCACAATTTTTATACAACTAACTAATGGAAAGCTTGCCCGGACTAAGTGGATGTCTTCACCACAGGGGTGAAGCAAATGTTGTTAGAACTCAAATCAAGGACAATAATAATTTTCTTAAGTCGAGTGTATACCTTAGGAGTTACTCAAGTTCTAAGAAAGAAAATCATATGAAGATTTATAGTGTTTCCCCCAAGGATATGATTCCCAAAAACAAGAAAAGAAAGAGGTGCCAGTGGACGACTCAAAACTAGTTGGTAGACAGGAGACTTTAGGAAGATATAAGAGAGTTGGACTATAAGATTATTAGTCAGCAGGACCCTTGAGAATCTAGTGATGAGATCAGAATTTGGTGGATGATGTTGGTAATATAAAAAAATTTGGGGTTTAGAATAAACGTGAAAACTTGGAGTGGATCGATAAATTAATTGGGATTGGACAGATGATATATTTGATTAATACTCTGGGGCTAGCCAGTTGTGGTCCCCAACCATTGGTGGTTATCTGGAGCTAGAAGACATGACCCTTGATCTAAGGTTTAGAAATAAAAGTGAAAGTTATTGGATTTTTAGGAAGCACTTGCAGATAGAATGATGTTTGGATTGGTTAGAAGCAAGTAAATTAAGGAGAATACTCCGGAGTTGGAATGTTTAGGGTGATTCCTAGCGCAAGTGACCTTGTACTAATTTCTCATGGAATTATAGGAAGTGGTCAAAAATAAGCTAGCAAATGAATAGATCGTTGTATGCAAGAAATAATTGGTGGAGGATAAGTGAATGTTTATCGGATTTTAGGAATCGATATGACTTGGTCTAATAGCAAGACATTTTAGGTGGCAATAGTTTTCAGAGCTTGTCACGCTCTGTTTGGATTATTCTTAGAAGGATCATTTTATCTTTGATTATGAGATCGAGGCCCAAAAATGTTGAGATGAAATCTGGATTTGGTTAGAAAGTGGGTCAATTCTTGATGATATGATCACATGATTGTTGGATGCTTTATTTAGCTTTGATGATATGATCGTGGGAAAATGACAACCTGAAGGAGTCAGATATTATGAGATATGCCTATCTGGGAGAAAAATCAATCAAGAAATAGTTGGTGGACCACTCCGATTTTTGTGATAGAATATAATGGGGACTATGCCTAAAAAGTTTGATGGATATCCGATAAATTGAACTATAATATGATAAAGAGTTTATGCCCGAAGAAGATGATGGTGGATTAATAATTTTAGCTTGGGCAAAAGCCATGATTCAATAAACTAGTTAATGGTAGTGGCCTTACCAGAGATGTTGGAATGGTATTTTGAAGACTCGAGAATTAGAGGCCTATGTAAAGTTGGTTGTTTTGGATCTTAGGTACAATAAGTTTGATGTTCAGAGTATAGCACCCAACTCCCTTGAAAACTAACTTAAGCCCCTCAACCAGAAAGTTTTCCCGGAAATCCTAACTATCTGGTGCACTCTAACTTACTTGTGAAGACACCTGCAAAGCTTCCTGAAGAACCCGAACCAAAGAAGTCTTTCAGGACATCCCTTTTCTCGCCAAGCCGAAGGAAGAAAAGAGTGAAGAAGATCTACCAGAAGTCACTAAGAAGAATCAAACAACGGAAGCACCTGCTGTTGGCAACATCAACCATCAAGCAAGCTCCGACGCAACTAGAAGTTTTAACCTCCCTCTTCTAACTAGAACCCGGAGAGAATTAACTACGCAGACTTGACGCATCCTGAAGACAACGCATCCCCATCCGCGACCCTTGTAAGGCGACAATATCAGGATGTGATATCTGCACCAACCCCAAGCACCGTGGAGTGACGCCCACAACGAAGATCGTCAAGCTACTCCAGAAGAATGATGCCTCCAAGTCAACTCCAGCTGTGACTTTCAACAAGACTGATTAAAGACCCATTTTTAAGGGGGGAAGACCTTCAATAGGTATACAAGAACGTAGTAATAATTAGTCCCTTACGCCTCAGTCTTGTAGTGTCTGGAAACAGCCAACCAGGACTCTCCCTCAGCGTCGATCATTAAGTCAACCCCATCATCAAGGATCTGAACTCAGCACAGAAGATCATCGACAAAGAAAGCCTCGCAACATCAATTTGTCAAGATCTCTCATGGCGACCTTACTGAAGAAGCAACGACCTCGGAAGGTAGTCAACCCAAAAACTCGTGCCCTCGTACTCCCCTGTTACCACCGGGCAAATCTCGAGGACGAGATTTATTTTTAAGGGGGGAAGAGCTGTCACATCCCAAATTTTGGAACTAAGAAAAACTTAGTTTTACAAGACCCAAAATTCAGAACCAACAAAAACTTTTTGAAATGTTTCACTGATGATTGTGTTTTCCTTCCCATTGCTATGTTGAACCTAGTGTGACTTGTTGTTTAAATTGTTTTGACTAGTAAATATAAGACCCAACCAATATAAAAATATATTTAACTTGGTGATCATGTCATGACAAGAAAAATATTCCATATATCTTTTCCATTCTTATTTTGGCCAACTCCATTTCGAATGATACTTGGTTTGTCAACAACCAAAATAAATACCCATTATTTGAGAAAGTAAAAGTATTTCCAAAAAAAAAAGCTATGTGTTCCTATATGCTATCTTCTATCTATCTTTTAAAACTTGATATTTGGCATCTGTATGCAACTCCCATTTTATAAGCTTTGATTATCATTACATTTTTTTATAAAAGAACACAAGTGGGAAATATATTACCCCACATAATTTGTCTTGATCAAAACCCTTTTCAAAAATACCAAGGTGGAGTTGAGATAGTTCTAAACATCATCTTGTCATAATTAAGTGTGATCATTTTTATAAGATAGTATTGTTGACTATGGAAATGGTGGTGTGATTTATTCTTGTGGTTTGAATTGTGTGGTCTCGATTGTGTTGTTGATCTTTTGTGTATGCCACTGTTGATCTTGTTGTGTTTGTTGCTTGTGAGGGTAATTCCTCAGTTGTGCTTAATACTAGAATAAGACACACTTGAGAACAAATTTGGTATGTGACTTGAATAAAAACAAACCCTCTAGAAGTATTCACACCTAATTGAAATCCTAAATTAAGGGAAATGATCTTATTTAATTCCCCTCTATCTCTATTCCTCTATTTGATGAAAACAATTATATTTCCTTATTCTAGGAATGAGATGAAATAATAATCATTTCAACCCCATCTCACTCCCTCCTCAAGTAAACATACTTTTCAATTTTAAACAAAACTCTCAAAGTATTTAACAAAAGGAAATTAAGATCATGATAAATAAATGATCTTAATAAATTATTTTCCCCTACTTAACTCTCTATTTTCTTCAAACAAATATTTTCTCTATGGAAATATAAAGTAATTGAAGTTAGCATATTTGTTAAGAAAGTTCCAAAAGTTCAAAACAATACCTCTCACTTGATTTAAAATATTAAAGGAGTACTAAGTTTTAGTTTATCAAAAGTGACTTATTTAAACCCTATGAACAAAAGTTGTTCAAAACATTTTATTTTCAAATACCAAATTTTGTGGAGCTTCTACATATATATGGGGGGCTACCTGAATTTTCTCAAATTTTTATAAAATGTTTATGTGCACCAAATAAATCCCTAAAACGCTACTAGTTTTAAAAAGAAATAAAAAGAAACAGAAAAGGACCTAGTTGTAAAAGGGCAAATAAATCCAGGGGGTTATCTAGAAAAGCGTCGTCTTCTCTGTAGCATCCCGTGCCCGTCGCCGTGTCGTCGCTCCGTGCGTCGCCGCCCGGACCCCCCTCCTCTCAGCTCCTCTGCCGCTTCGGAGAGGAGGATAAGAACGCCGACGCCGCACCTCCCTCATCCACTCACTCGCCTGCCCCTCGCCCTCCTGCTCTCTCTCTCTCCCTCTCCATGTCCTTCCTCCATGGCCGAAGCCGAGCTCGAACGCGCCGCCGCATTGCCGCCATTGCAGGGCTCCCCGAGCTAATCGAAGACCATCAGCAGCTCCGCCTCGTCGTCCTCTTCGTCCCCGTCCAAGGAATCGCCGCGGGGAGCCGCGAGTCGAGCGGCCCGTCTGCGTCTTCTTCCGCACCGGCCGACGCTCCGCCGCGACCTCGCCGTCGATTCCGACCACCTCCTTCACCGCCGCGAGCACCCACGCATTGAGGGTGAGCAGGCGCACCTCCTGGACATGCTCGTCCTCCTTCTCCGTCTCTAGATTGCCGCGTAGCCGTAGACTCCGCCGTAGTCCGTAGAGCGCCGCCGCACGACCTCGTCGCCGGAGCCCTTCCCGGCGACCATTTGGGTTCATAGCGCCGCTACTAGGTGCCCGTACTCGCGCGCGTCGAAAAAGTCCAGTAGCGCATCCCCGCGTGTCCCCTGCCGTCGAATCCGTGCACGACGCCGCCGGTGATCGCCGTGTCCACGCGCGTCGTCGCCGTGCACCGTCTACTCCTTTTATTTTCTGCGCACCCGTATCCTAACACAAGAACCGCACTGGCCCAGTGGTCAGCACCACCGATCCGCGCCGCACTGTGCCGCGTCGCGGGTTCGAACCCTCGCGGATGCAATCCCCACCTTTTTTCTGTTTTAATCCACGCTGACAGCCTGGCCCCACCGGTCAGCGACCGCGGTGGCCAGCGCAACCTCACCCGCTCCGTCAGCGCCAGCGTGGCCGTGGACCCCGTTGGTCAGTGACTATAGCTAGCCCAGCCCTGAGTGAAAAACGATTCGGTTGAAGTTTCTGTGAATATAAAAGAAAAGACAGAAATTGTTTAAACTTCAAAAATTCATATCTTTTTAAATACTTGTCCGAAAATTACAAATAAGGTACCAAAATGATCAAAAAATAAAGCCTGTCTTTTGGTGTAATTCACCTATCCAAATAAATTAGTTTATTTAATGTTTTATTAAAATAAAGAAAATGGCAGAATATAAAACAAATTGGGAAAATTCATATCTTTAAAACTAATGATCCAAAAATTAAGTTTGATCTATTAAAATGGTTAGCAAGTGATAACCTTCATATTCCAGCTTGTCTCCAAACATGGATAATTATTTTGTAGTGTTGTTTAAAATAAATTAATAAAAAGGGCAAAATTAAAAAGGGCTTTATAAATTAATCTGTAATGATTTCTGGAGCAAACCCAATTTTGCTAGGTTCCTAGTGTTTCACTTTATCATATCCTAACTTGGTGTAATATTTTGACTCACAGAAAATATATAGTGGCCTAACTTTTGTCTGAAGTATTTCCTGTTCAACAGGAGGTGCTTGTTGTTAACCTTCGCCTCAAATAGTTTTGTGATCGATGTACCTAGCTCGCGTATAGGTGATAGACTACTGACCAGTATAATGCCCTCGTAAGTGTAGATCCTAGTTGTTACCCGAACGATTAGTTCGAAGCTTACGGTTTGTTACTTGTCTGTATACCACTTGTGGTTTGGTTTGCTTAGTGATTGTTGTGTTATCCTCCTATTTGCGACGCTAGATATAAACGCTACCGGAATGGTCTTTGGAACGGAGTTATTGAGGAAGGGAATTCGTTGAACCTGAAGATCAAGACCAAGTTCACTTTGCCGAGCAAGGCAAGCTATCCTCTGAGCTTGCATTTATATACATCTATTTTGGTTCACATGTTTTATTTATAAAGAGCATAAGTGATTTATGTGGTGTTGCCACTAAAGCTATGATTTTGAAAACCCTTTTCCAAAATATAAGTATATTATTTTGACACCCTATATGGAGATATTAGATGGAAATTCTTTTTCAAACTATAGGATGGGAAAAATATTGTTTACTCAAAACTCCTTTAAAATACTTGTGTGGTTATGGAATACCGAGATGTCGGTGTGAAAATGGAGAAATGGTGAATGGAGATGTTTATGAAAAATGCACATTGTGTCTTTGTACTATGACGACCAGCCAATAACCTGTGCGACCACATTTACCCACATATGGGAAAAGGGCGTAGTCATATAGTTTGCTCATATTAGTATGGGATGCCTCAACAACGAGGATGACCTCGTTCCATGAGGGGATGGTTTGGTGACCTACCCCCTGACCTGGGTCCTCTTAAGTGAAGTCTGCCAACAGAGTTGGTATGAGTGTATTGGAGAAAGAGGATTGAAGGTTCCACCATAAATCGCCGGGCAGAACTACGAGTCCTCACACTTAGATTCCGACGGACTGGGTTAAGTGTGTTGGAAAGCTTCGTAGCGGTAGGGTCCTATACTAGCATGAGCAAAGGACAGTCTATGGTCGGTGATTCAACTTCGCATACACCTTGTATGGCGGGACGTGGCTGACACGATGAGTTACCGGATGGGTGTGGGAAAAGCGTGCTACCTCTGCAAAGGGTAAAACTATTCGAATAGCCGAGTCCTCGGATATGGACAGTTGGGAGGCTGTCCTCTGACCATGTGCAAGTTTTGCAAAGTTTTGATATTTGAAAATAAAATGGAGATGTGTTGTATCTGCAACTCTACCGACGGGCTGGTATGAGGTTGCTGGAGAATGATTGACCATGACGGGCTATGGTCGAGAAGTGAAGAGTTTTGTGATTTGAAAGTGGAAAATGTTTTGTGCAACTATACCAAAGGGCCGGTATGAGGTTGTTGGGATTGGATGACCATGAAGGGTTATGGTCGAAAAAGGAGGGGTTTTGGGGAAATAAACAAAATGGTGATTTTCTGAGAAAATGTTTTAAAAGAGACTTATTACAAAGACAGGTTTATGGGGAAAAGTTCTAAAAAAAAGCCTTCTTTTCTTTTTCAAGAAAGATATAGAGATTTCAAAACAAAGTTTTAATAAACAAAAGTATATCCTTCTCTTTTCAACAAGGATATAGAGTTTTCAAAGCAAGCGAAGTTTTATTTAAACAATAAAAGAGTAGTGCATGCTCATTCCGGTGGTAGTTTGCGAGTACTTAAATGTACTCATGGCTGTGTCCCTGGATATTCCCATGTCCAGAGTTCAAGAAGAAGTATGCTGAAGACCGAGAGATCGATGACGTCAATGCAAACTAGGGCGCTTCCCAGTCAGCTGCCTGTAGGGTTGGCAAATGGCTTGGGCTCCACGTTGTTTGGTGATATCCGCTGCAAGTACCTGTTGAAGTTATGACTTCAATCAAGTAAGTATATTTATTTGGTATTTATGGGTGTTCTGTGATGCCAATTCGAGTTATGTGCAACAACAGACTGATCATGGGATTGTTGCAGGAAACATAACGAGTATCTCGGACAGTTAATCCGGGGTCCTCACAGATCTGAAGGGGGAACTAAAGAAGATGAACAAGAACTTGAGGCAGCTGACTGAATTGAAGAAGCAGTCGAATCTCATAGCTTTAGGATTTTACTTTTGTGTAATTGCTCTAGGATTTGCTTACTTGCTAGTCGTCAGTCATTAGAGATGTTATTAGTGTGGATCTGGTGATGTTATTAGTGTGGATCTGGTGCTCTTGTGTTGCTTAAACTGGGTCTGTATCAGTTAATTATGTGCTTACCATCATTCTCTGTGTCGATCTGGTGTTCTCTTGCTTAACATCTGTTCTTGACACTTTCAGTTTCGTCAGACAACACGTAGCGCAAATGAAAAAAAAAGTATAATGAGTTCTTGGGCCCAAATCGATAGGGCCAAGCTAGGTTGGTCTGGTCCATGACGTTGACTATGTGTTTTTTTGCTGTATACCCTTATTAGATTGCACATGGTGCATGTTGACTCCAATGTAGCTGCTCATCTTTTAGCTAAATCTTGTGCCTCTTTATAGTAGTGAAGTGTGGCGTGGTGTGTCCCCGGACTTGATCCGGCAGACTCTTTGTAATGACATTATGGTTGTTTAATCAATAAAGTGGCGGGTTTAGTGCAAAAAAAAAGGGTGCATGTTGATTCCAAAATTGACACCAACAATTAAAAAATGGGCAAATTGAGAGCTCGTTTCTCGTTGTTTCGAATTGCACATACACAACAGTTGAGTGATATTTTTTTATACAACTCTTCTTGTTTGTTCATACAAGTCTTCTTCTTTATCTTACAACAATTCAAAAATTACCAATATGGCCAACTACAACTCTTCTTGTTTACCTTCTTTACCATGCACTACGACCACCAACGATTCAAAAACATGCAATATGGCCACCAACATTTACGCTTAAAAATTAGCTTCTTTTTGTCTAGCTTTCATATCCATTTTGACAAATTTGACTACGTTTACTTGTCTTAAACAAACATTTGTAAAAAGAAAACAACAAGAAAATAACAAGAACACCATGATTATAACGACAATAACATAGATAGATAGTAGTTCTTGGGTGCCCACCCTAGTTCTTACATAAAACACGATATAACACGACAGAGATAAAGAGTTCACGATACAACCAACAACAATACATAGAAATATAATAAAATCCCAAACACACTAGGGCAAGACATGCATCACGAGACCTAACACACTAGGGCACCGTCTTCACTGCTCCTCCTCCTGGCCGTTCTCTCCGAGATAGTACGGGAGGCTGTGGATGTTGCATGTGGGGAAGATGCTCGCCACGTCGGTGAAGAAGTTGTACGTGGTGAAACAGATGAACTCCTGCTCACCAAAAAACACCTGGCCGAGCAGGTAGTAGGCATCGAAGCGGTTGGTGAAGATGGCGCGGTAGCCTGTCGTCGTCGCGCCGGCGTGGGGACGTAGTTCCTCGAGACGGAACATCCTCTCCGAGCCCGCCGGGAGGTGCTGATAGCCCGCACGGAGAAACCCCTCGGCAAGCGCACGAGGACCCCTCCATGGCGAGATCGCCCACACACAGAGCTCACAATCGACGACGACTCCGGCTGGGTACCGCCTCTCCGGCACGGTGGGTGGCAAGAGGAAGGTGGGGCCGTTGTACTGCATCTTCTCCTCGCCTAGCTATGCTTCGAGACTGCTTTCGAGAGTAAGGTGAAGAAGAGAAGGGGCGGCACAGATGGAAGTTGTGGAGACGAGATAGAGGGTTGGGGTATAAATAGGGGAGGATGAGCCGTGTTGCTACGAACCGGCACGGCTTGTCGATCGGTATGCCTCGGCTGCTTTAATTCGCCATCCACTGAAACGATTGGTATGCCATGCGTTCATGGCTCCTCTGAATCGATGCGACTGGACCGAAAAGGCTGAGACGATGCAACGCTCTTAAACGCGGAGACGCGTGCGAGAAGAGATGAACCAGCGACAGCGACCGTCTCTGCGTACGTTGATGCGCGGCTCGACCGTGTCTGCGTTCGTGGCTGCATCGTGGCTGATGAGCGGCACGGCAGCGACTGTCCCTGCATGCGTCGCGACGCGGCAGCGACTGTCCCGGCGTCCGTGGCTGCATCATCGCGTCGCGTCCGTGGCTGCGTCGTCGCTGCGAGCATGCAGCAAAGCTGCGTCCAGGGCTGCATCGTGGCGGCGCGCATCGGCGCATGCATGCAGGCACGTCGTGGCGGCGCGCATCGGCGCATGCATGCAGGCACGTCGTTCAGCGGAGCAATGCATAGCAGGCCTATATCAGGGCAGCACGCAGCGGTGAATGCATAACAGGCTACGGCGACGCTAAGCACAGGCCCAACAGTCCAGCGGAACCACGGCCCAATGGTCAAACCAGTGTCACCTTACAACGCGGCCCCACTTGTCAGGTCCAATGGGCGACACAGTCCAGCGCGGCCCCACTCGTTACCCAGTTAACGGTCAAACCTTGACCCGACGGCATGCCCCGCTATGAGCATTTCCCAGGGTTTCGCACAAGGGAGTGGGGAAAAGTGAGCCCAAACTAAGCTCGTGGGGAAAAGTGAGTACAACTAAGGAACCAGGGGCACAGAAATAAAAATCCCAAATAATTAAAGGAGAGAAGATGGATATGGAGCCACAGTTCGCCCAGGCCGGCGATTACTAATGGAATCACCGCTGGCTCGACCGCGTCACCGAGCTCGTCAACGCCGCTGGTGTACCCGCTCCAGCGCCCTCTCGCTTGCTAGTGCACCACTCCGGGCGCGCATGGGAACGTAGCGCATGGCGCTCCTCCTCCTCCTCCTCCGCCACCTCCTCCAGCTGGGAACAACCGCGTCGCGTCGCACGCCTCTTCGCCACATGACTGCCAAATCATGCAGCGGGCGCCAGAGGATGCGCGCGTGGAAATCGAGCGCCAGCGAGACCGCCACAACCGCACCGTCTAGGAGGTTGTCGCTGCAGGGCGCCAGAACCGCCACACGCTCGCCGACGGCGTCGCAACGTACGCCACGGGCTGCACCGCGTTCACTCGCAGCCCGCGTCGCATTGTCTGGCCAACCAAGTTCAAGCCGGACCTTCCTCCGCGCTACGACGGCAAGAACAACGCCCTGGAGTTTCTGCAACTCTACACTGTGACCATCCAGGCCGCAGGCGGCGACGACAAGGTGATGGCCAACTGGTTCCCCATGGCCCTCAAGGACGCAGCACTCTCATGGCTCCTGAACCTCCCCGAGAACACCATCAACACATGGGAGAAGCTTTTCAAGTGCTTCGTGGCGAACTTCAAGGGCACGTACGAGCGTGGCCTCACCTACAACGACCTCCGCGCTGTGTGCCAGAAGCCTGGCGAGACCCTCCACAATTACATCCAGCGCTTCAGCCAAGTCCGCAACAAGATCCCGAACATCTCCGACAGCAGGTCATTTCTGCCTTCGGAGCGGGTGTCACGGATGTCAGGATGCGCGAGAAGCTCGGCATCCACGACAGCCTCACCTCTGTGGTGAAGCTCTTCGACATGGCGGACAAGTTCGCCAAGGCTGAAGAGGGTAGCCTCTTCATCAAGCAAGAGCCAGAGGCAGAGCCTGCTGAGGGGTCCAAGCCTAAGAAGAAGGCTAGCGAGAAGCGCAAGACCACTGCTGTCCTCGCGGCAGAGCCTGACGCCAAGCAAAAGCGTGCTTCCACTCCAGCAGCGGACGCCGCCAAGAAAGATGATCGCCCATTCTGCATCTACCACAACAAGCACAACCACGCGACTAAAGACTGCTGGGAGCTCAAGAAGCTTCGCGACAGCCGCGAGGAGCGCCGTGGTCGCGGCGGCCGCGGCGGCCGCGGGGGCGGACGCTGGAACAACAACTACGACAACAACTACCAGCAGAACCCTCAAGCGAACGCCTTCCAGCAGAACCCCGCCGGGCAAGACAACAATCTCCCTGACGAGGACCCTAGGGGCTACCAGGTGCCTCGTGGGGCAGCATGCATCCTCGGCGGGGCTCAGGCTCCCAGGTCCAACCGCCACTTCAAGCAGCTCTCTCGCGAGGTCAACGCCGCGCTCCCTGGGATTGAGGCATCCAAACCCCTCAAGTGGTTGCAATACCCCATTGTCATCGACTCCAGCGACCACCCAAAGTCCACAAAGACTGTGGGCACCATCCCTCTGGTGTGCACCCCCACCATCAACAACATCGCCGTCACCAAGATGCTCATAGATGGGGGTGCAAGCCTGAACGTCATCTCCGTCGAGACCTTCGAGAAGCTTCAAGTGCTGTATGAGCCGCTGATGCCCACCAGGCCCTTCTCGGGGGTGACAGAAGGTACAACCACCACGCTGGGGCAAGTGAGGCTTCCACTTACCTTCGGAACACAAGAAAACTACCGCACTGAGCGCATCGACTTCGACGTCGTGCACATCGGCCTGCCCTACCACGCCATCCTCGGCTACCCTGCCCTAGTGAAGTTCATGGTTGTCACTCACCACGCCTACAACATCGTCAAGCTTCCAGGCTGCAGCGGCACCATCACCATCTGTTGCCAGGTCAAGGACGCTGTGTGCTCTGTCGAGCGTGCCTACAAGGCTGCTGCGGTGGCGTTTCCCGCTGACGAGGACGCAGAGGAACCCCTCACGAGGCCAGCAAAGAAGAAGCAGCTGTTCTCTCAGGCAAGGGCAGCCACAAAGAAGGTGCCACTGGACGCCAGCGGCTCGGGGGCTAGCGTCACCATAGGCGCTGGCTTGCCTACCAAATAGGAAAGCGCGCTCGTCGCCTTCCTCAGGGCAAACTCTGACATGTTCGCGTGGACACCGTCAGATATGTCCGGAGTACCGAGGGAGGTGATCGAGCACCACTTAGCCGTGTGTCCAAACGCACGCCCAGTGAAGCAGAAAGCACGGCGCCAAGCGCCAGAGAAGCAAGAGTTCATCATCAAAGAAGTAGAGAAGTTAAAAGAAGCATACATAATTCGAGAAGTTGTACACCCCACTTGGCTCTCCAACACAGTGGTCGTCCCTAAGCACACCGGTGGAGGCCGGCTCTACATCGACTACACCGACCTCAACAAGGCGTGTCCCAAGGACCCGTACCCACTGCCAAGAATAGACCAGATCGTGGACTCAACCGCTGGCTGCGACCTCCTCTGTTTTATGGATGCCTTCTCAGGCTACCACCAGATCAAGATGGCACAGGAGGATGAAGAGAAAACAACATTTCTCACCCCTTGTGGTGTGTTCTGCTACGTCGACGACATCGTGGTCAAGTATCGCGAAGAGCACACACTCCTCAAGGACCTCGAGGAGACCTTTGCCAACCTGCGCAAGGTGAACATCAAGCTGAACCCCGCCAAGTGCATCTTCGGGGTACAATCAGGCAAACTCCTTGGGTTCCTAGTGTCTCACCGTGGCATTGAAGCAAATCCCGACAAGATCAAGGCCATAGAAGAAATGCAGCCACCTCGTCGCCTCAAGGACATGCAACGCCTGGCGGGATGGCCAGCCTTGGCCGTTTCATCTCCAAGTTCGGTGAGAGGGCGCTGCCGTTTTTCAAGATCATGAAGAGGTCTGTCCCATTCAAGTGGACGCCAGAAGCAGCCAAGGCATTCGAAGACCTGAAGAAGTATTTGGCCAACCCACCAATCATGGTCGCCCCACGACCCCGCGAGCCCTTGAAGCTGTACTTAGCAGCCACTCCTCAAACGGCAAGCGCGGTCCTGGTGGCAGAAAGGGAAGAGCCGGTCCTCGCCAAGAAAGACACTGCCACGCCAAGCCCAGAGCCCCTCGACAAGGAAGCAGCCTCTCCAAGCCCCGAGCCTCAAGTCGAGCCTACGCAACCAACGAGCGTCCTCACCGAGGACCTGCCGCAATAAATCCTCGACAAGGCCCCAGAAGAGTGTAGCGCCTCGACCCCGGTACTATACAAAGATGATGTGTGTCACTGGTTATGCGATACAACCGAAGGTTACTGGGCACACCTCTCCCAGGCCAGAACCTCTGGCAGGCGTTGCTCGGAATTGATCATCGGCAACACAACACTTTGATTGATGCCATAACACAGCCACAACTATCAAAGTATAATAGAGAGATCAAGACTGCAGAACAACTGGCACATTACAGACTCTACGATTCAAAGTAATATTATATAACTTGTTTTACAGTACTTGGTAATATTACAAACAGAAGTCAGATGACCCAACATTACAACATTCAACGGAAAGCGGATATGTTGCTATTCAACAAGATAGCAAAAGGCCTAAGAGGCCAGAAATAAGCAACGTAGGCTACTCAACAAGACTTAATTAACCTGTTATATATCTGCTTGTTTAGAGAGATTGTATGAAGGTTCATTTGCATAAAGCCATCTTTAGTTTCAAATAGAGGGAGGGAGGAACTCGTATCAACAGTAGACTTTTTAGAAGAGATAAGAGAACATGTTCAACTCTGGTAATCATTTTGTATCCACCAGCTTATCAACAACTATCAACTAGGATCACCCCCTCGACACCCTCGAGGAAGTATCCTACATTCCTTGTCAACAGGTTTTACGATCACGTTCAATTTTTCTATGATCACTGAATCCATTCCCAAGTCGTCCGTAACCGTGGACACGGCTTTTCGAAAAGATTAAACCCTGCAGGGGTGTACAATGTTTACCACACGTACCAACCGACTCTTAATGCCACTAGATTAACACTCTTCCTTGGAGTGCCGGCAGAGGGTGGTTGACCACGACCTTTACCTTAGTTGATTATATCCCATGGGTCATCCATAACAGGGAACAGCCGCCATTACGCGAGATGGCCACCTCGTGACGGTCCCCGTTACTCTGTCACAGGAATCAAGATCCGTGTTCGTCCATCACTGGATCCCTGCCAGGCCCTATCCTTTCTCATACTTTTTTACCCACACGCGAATGGAAAACCAAACTACGTGTCCCATGGGTACAACCAACCAAGTTAGTTAGTCGAGCAGGGTGTTAGGCCCGCGTGTGGATGCACGCTCAGTCTTGGTTCAAGAGGCGAGAACTCAGGTCCTAGGGCGGCGAGAACGAGACAACCCACCACAGACCCCTGTGGCCTCTCATCCATAGCCTTTTTGTCAATTTACCTGCTCATATCCTTTTCCAGGACATCCTGGTATATTAAGTTCATTCGCAGCTCTGATTCACCAACCGGGTGGAGCAGAGATAACAACTATGCATGACTAAGCAGATATAAGGCTTTGGCGATCTACTCATTTCAAAACTACGGCTGCTAGGAAGAATGGTTGAGGATATCTGGGTGATGCAAATATATATAGGAGACTTCTATTTATCGACCAAAATACATTGGAATCGTATGCAAATACAAGAGTGAAATACTTCGAAATCATATATGGGCAGATAAGAGGTTATGCTTGCCTTGGTTCGTTGATAAATAACCAATAACAAATCGTTTGAATCTTCTTCTTGACTTGATCATCGATGATCAAGTATTCATCTTTGAAGTTGTCCATCTTGACTTCGGATTCGCGGTCTACCGAGAAGAACGAAACACCGAAAAAGGAAAATAACAATCAACCATGGAATTGATGCAATGCGCACAAATGTATGCATGACAGATTATGGAGTTCAATTTAAAGCCCTAAACATGAATAACCATTTAATTGGGGTCTAAACATAATTAACAACATTATTTGGAAATAACCCCATAATTCCATAAGTTGGTTATTTAGTTCTTCTAATTGAATCTCAATTTAAGTTAGTTAGGCATGCATGATTTTGATTCAAATAGACAGATTACATTTTTCTGAACATTTTGGTATTTTGAACACATTTTTCGAATAAACAGATCTATAGATATTGATTTTACAAGTTAAAATCATTTTCGGGAAACAGTAAACAGCAGATCCGAAGCTGGCCTTTTAAACTCTCTAAAAGGGTCTCAGGTTAGCTCCTAATTAATTTATACAGAAATATTGAGTACGTGTATCCAGAACCACAACAACCAGTTCTAACTCTCAGCTAAGCTGAAAACTTTCTGGAACTAGATCTTTTCTTAAAAACTGAATATGTGTACTGACGTACCAGGGAACACTCTGAGAACTCCCAGATTTCTGCTTGTTGTTGAATTTCGAAATAGATGGTTCAGTTTGGCAAGATATTTCCACAACAGGAACTACGAGATCTGGAGTTCCTCTCTTCCCATCTTAAATATTATTTTCACTTCTATGCATCGGTACAATAGACAATAGAAACAAGGAGCTGATTTAACCAAGAAAAGCTATCGTTGGTAGCCTCACTCACGAGCTGTACCTGAACTCCAGGAGACTCAAGAAACGGATCTGAAATAGCCTGGTCTTTTCTTCTTCTCTCCTTGCTATCGTTGATGTACTCCTGATTGGTCTGCTCCTGATTGGTCTGCTCCTGATTGGTCTGCTCCTTCTCCTGATTGGTCTGCTCCTTCTCTACACAGCGCAAGTCCTGCTGCTCCTCTCCAGGCGATGCCCTGCTAGATGGTCGAAGCTAGTTTCTTGAGAGGCTGGCTAATTCGGTTGGCTGTGGTATGAGGGGATGACGATGGATGGGCTGGTCTTATCCCCTGCTGGTGTTCACGGCGGCGGCGCGGATCGTTGCGCTGCAGCGACGGCATCGGCGTCAACACGCAGCTGCTTGTGCTGACGAGGACCAAGGGGACTTGGGCTGGGCTTTGCTAAGCTGTCACATGTGGTGGATCGTAAAGACACGGCAGAGAACAAACTGGATTGGGCCAAAGGTTAAAACCACGTTTTGTTTTCCTGTTTTGAGTAGGTTTGGGGATTGAAAACTTGTACAAACAAATCTGAAGATATTCAGTGGCCTTCCCAACATACATTAGAAGGTCCACATGTTTTTATTTCGAAATTTTTGAGACCTTTTTGGGAGCATTTTAAATAGAAGGCAATGTACAATTTAGAGTGTTTCAATTTGGCTCATAATGCGTTGTTTTCTTTAAGAGTTAGATTTAATGCATGCTATGCTCATGAATGCACATATCAACTCCTAATCAGGATTAGCTAAACTGGGGATGTTACAAATCTACCCCCTTATAAGAATCTCGTCCCGAGATTCCTGGGTAGGAACATCGTGAAACTCTTCATCGGCTTCCCTTCAAGTGCATCAACTAACTTACTTTTTGGGTAAGAGGGAATGACTCTGGAAAGATTGATCTTCAAAAGATCGAGTATCTCATGGTTAACCCATGGAAGGAGTATTTATGAACAACACCTGAGCTGATAAACATAAGACATGTCAAGGTAATAGAGGGAACAATAGAAGGTTCCATTTGATATACAACGGTTTCAAGGAAAGATTGAGACCATGAACTTTCAAAGGTAAACCTCAAGTAAACGGCTTGGGAGTTACTTGACGCTGAAGGCCACTCTTTTGTTAACTAGAGGACCAAGACGACAAGATGGTGCGAGAAACATTGATGGGCTAACTACACCCAGGGGAGTGATTCGTAGAGAACACCTGAATGATGCAAGAGGACAAACCTTGATCTCTAGAACCGTAGTTTCTTTATCCAGTCTGATTGCAAACTACGAAGGAAGCTCTTTTCATCCAAGTCTATCAGATTCTTGCGGACTGTCATGTTGTCACTTAACGCCACCAGGAAGAACCTATGGATTCAAGACCATATCAAGGAAAGGCACTTGCTCAAGCTTTAACCTTTTGACATAGTAAGACGCTTGCCATGTGATTAAAAGTCCGGAGCCCTGATGTGATTGACAAATTCACACAACATGTGAGTTGATTAGAACTTTAGGTACGGTCAAAGTCAAAGGGAACACTGATCAGTGACATGTCTAAGATCACTCACGGAGTTGACTTCTTCCTGATGTAGTTGTTGCCACGAGATAAGGGTTGAAGGATCGACCAAGAGAGATTTTGAAACTTTGCATCTTTTGTTCTCCATGGTATTCGAGATATCAATCTTGGGCTTCTGGATAGCCTTCGTATGTGATCAAGTGAAAACCAGACTTCCAAATTGGGAACAACCCATACGAAGAAACTATTAAAATAAATTGCACAAGATCCTCTTGGAGAGTGGTTGTTATTGTTGAATCAAAGATTATGGCATTAGACCTTCCGGCTAATTGTGTCAACCACTGCATCAACCTTGCCGGATTTTCAAGAGACCTACGTCAAAACCTTTGCAGAACACGAACCATCATTTCTGCTTGAGATTCAGATCTGGGTAGGTGTACAGATACCTCAGGCTCGGCATGTCTGAACAGAAAATTTGCAACGGATACCACCGAGATAAGGCTGATAGATTCTCAAGTTATGGACTACAACGTCAAGCTCTGAAAGTTGAGCTGGATGGCGAGATTCAGGTGATCACGACTTCAAAGAAGCAATTGCATCAGCATGAACTTCTTGCAACAAAACACAATTGAGTCCTTGTTGGGAAACATCGAAGAAGATAAGGAAGTTCTTGAACATCTCTTGATTGAACCAATTAGTCAGTGGCTTGGTGTGCATAGAGGACTTCCAATGAGATGGAGGTAACAACCTGCCATCTCAATATTGATCCGCACATGCATGACGGAATGGAGATGATTCCCGAGGAACCAAAGAGAACTTTGCTCAGACTCACGGCGACATCTTTCCGCAAATGCACGTGAACCTAGAAAGTTACTTCCAACATCCAGAACACATACTTCGTCATGAAACAAAGTTGGTTCTTACAAGTTTCCAACACTAATGCTTGATATCCAACATGAACCTGTTCAAACCCTGGAGAAGACAAAGATGTGATCGATGGGCGCAACCACAAACTTATCAAGATACTCCAAGGAGATGGACTCATATGTTGAATGAGGCAGAAGTATTGGTCAGTCCAAAGGACATGAAGGTGCACTCAAGTGAAACGCCACGATGGGACACACCATCAAGATAGTCCTCGGGACCGAGTTTGATTTGACGATAGCCCAATTTCAAATCAAAGGTTGTGAATATAGCAATTCCAATAAGGAGACGCTATATTTCTTCAGCAAGAAAAGAAGTAAACACGCCTTAGAGAAAGAACAAGTCAAATTGAGCTCTTGTCTTTAAAACTCTCCAGGTTGTGACTTTAGCTCAACCAACCATCATTCTCAGACACGATGAGCTCAGAGGAAGGCGTGAGTAAGTATGGATAAGAGCATCACTGTATCAGTAAGGCCATGAAACTCAGCACGACCTCCTGATATAGAAGAATGTGATATTGTAAGTAGAATAGAACATAAGCTGATGAAGCCTCTTGATTCTGCGGATTACAACAATTTGACCTGGTCCTGGAAATGGACGTGGTATTAAAGGTTGTTTCTTCAATGATCCTGAACTGGAAGGTTCTGATGGACCACAAAAGAAACATGCATTAGAAGACTCCAAGGCACATATACAACTTGGCTGCCAACTAGCAGACAAAGGTCCAAATGGAACTGCAGATGAGGATCATCCTCGGAGAATCCTAAAATCATGGTGGATGCACAGGTAATACTCTGGTGTAATACCCATACTGAAAACAGAGGTATAACAGATTTACGAACATAGGTACGAGACTCGTAAAGATTTCTCCTGTCGTGATCCATTTGGTTCCATGCAGAAACTTCTGGCTATGAAAGAGTTAAAGTAAACTTAACCGATGAAGTGTGGTGAAATGATTGAACATTACCTCCTGGAACAACATAATAGAACTTGGTTTAAAGGTCAGCATCATGTACTCATAGCATGATCATTACATGGTTAAGAAACCATATGATTCAATACACTACAAACCAGCACAATCCGGGACCTTTGGTTCAAGTCCAAGGGTTAAAATCAATGGGAAGGAGTAATTACTAACCGAGTGGCGCAAAGGCACTATGATGTAGTAATCACGACGTAACTTCTAGAAGCCATACAAAGCTTCAGAAGCACCAAAGCAAAGCAAAGAAGACATCCGAGGTGAAAACAAACCTCGAAACCTCGGATAAGACGATGTAAAACCCACAAAACTGAAAGATAGTGAAGGGAGGAGATCTCTCAGGTTAAACAAGAGAAAGGTGAAACTAAGAGAACACGCACCAGACTCTAGAAAACATAACACTAGGTCAACGGTAAATACACGGCCTGTGCTCGAAGCACCTAGAATTTGAAAGACTAAAAGAGATAGCCAAACATTTTCAAATCAACTCGAGGTAAGGTGACTCAGAATTAGTGCGATACCAGCTAAGGAGTAAAAAGAATCCTAATGAGATTTTGACAACTCATTTTTAGGTTCAATATAATTTTCAGAAACACTAGACTCAACATCGACCAATAGCAAGGGTTTCCTACAGGCAGTCTTGCTCTGATACCAAAATTGTAGCGCCCCGACCCCGGTACTTTACAAAGATGTTGTGTGTCACTGGTTATGCGATACAACCGAAGGTTACTGGGCACACCTCTCCCAGGCCAGAACCTCTGGCAGGCGTTGCTCGGAATTGATCATCGGCAACACAACACTTCGATTGATGCCATAACACAGGCACAACTATCAAAGTATAATAGAGAGATCAAGACTGCAGAACAACTGGCACATTACAGACTCTACGATTCAAAGTAATATTATATAACTTGTTTTACAGTACTTGGTAATATTACAAACAGAAGTCAGATGACCCAACATTACAACATTCAACGGAAAGCGGATATGTTGCTATTCAACAAGATAGCAAAAGGCCTAAGAGGCCAGAAATAAGCAACGTAGGCTACATAACCTACAAGTTCCAGGCTGCCACCTGGGAACCCCAAACTACTCGTCGATGTCAACGTAGAAACCAGCGTCGGAGTGAGGGTCTTCACCTGAACCAAATTAAGCAAACATGAGCACCGAAGGTACTCAACAAGACTTAATTAACCTGTTATATATCTGCTTGTTTAGAGAGATTGTATGAAGGTTCATTTGCATAAAGCCATCTTTAGTTTCAAATAGAGGGAGGGAGGAACTCGTATCAACAGTAGACTTTTTAGAAGAGATAAGAGAACATGTTCAACTCTGGTAATCATTTTGTATCCACCAGCTTATCAACAACTATCAACTAGGATCACCCCCTCGACACCCTCGAGGAAGTATCCTACATTCCTTGTCAACAGGTTTTACGATCACGTTCAATTTTTCTATGATCACTGAATCCATTCCCAAGTCGTCCGTAACCGTGGACACGGCTTTTCGAAAAGATTAAACCCTGCAGGGGTGTACAATGTTTACCACACGTACCAACCGACTCTTAATGCCACTAGATTAACACTCTTCCTTGGAGTGCCGGCAGAGGGTGGTTGACCACGACCTTTACCTTAGTTGATTATATCCCATGGGTCATCCATAACAGGGAACAGCCGCCATTACGCGAGATGGCCACCTCGTGACGGTCCCCGTTACTCTGTCACAGGAATCAAGATCCGTGTTCGTCCATCACTGGATCCCTGCCAGGCCCTATCCTTTCTCATACTTTTTTACCCACACGCGAATGGAAAACCAAACTACGTGTCCCATGGGTACAACCAACCAAGTTAGTTAGTCGAGCAGGGTTTTAGGCCCGCGTGTGGATGCACGCTCAGTCTTGGTTCAAGAGGCGAGAACTCAGGTCCTAGGGCGGCGAGAACGAGACAACCCACCACAGACCCCTGTGGCCTCTCATCCATAGCCTTTTTGTCAATTTACCTGCTCATATCCTTTTCCAGGACATCCTGGTATATTAAGTTCATTCGCAGCTCTGATTCACCAACCGGGTGGAGCAGAGATAACAACTATGCATGACTAAGCAGATATAAGGCTTTGGCGATCTACTCATTTCAAAACTACGGCTGCTAGGAAGAATGGTTGAGGATATCTGGGTGATGCAAATATATATAGGAGACTTCTATTTATCGACCAAAATACATTGGAATCGTATGCAAATACAAGAGTGAAATACTTCGAAATCATATATGGGCAGATAAGAGGTTATGCTTGCCTTGGTTCGTTGATAAATAACCAATAACAAATCGTTTGAATCTTCTTCTTGACTTGATCATCGATGATCAAGTATTCATCTTTGAAGTTGTCCATCTTGACTTCGGATTCGCGTTCTACCGAGAAGAACGAAACACCGGAAAAGGAAAATAACAATCAACCATGGAATTGATGCAATGCGCACAAATGTATGCATGACAGATTAAGGAGTTCAATTTAAAGCCCTAAACATGAATAACCATTTAATTGGGGTCTAAACATAATTAACAACATTATTTGGAAATAACCCCATAATTCCATAAGTTGGTTATTTAGTTCTTATAATTGAATCTCAATTTAAGTTAGTTAGGCATGCATGATTTTGATTCAAACAGACAGATTACATTTTTCTGAACATTTTGGTATTTTGAACACATTTTTCGAATAAACAGATCTACAGATATTGATTTTACAAGTTAAAATCATTTTCGGGAAACAGTAAACAGCAGATCCGAAGCTGGCCTTTTAAACTCTCTAAAAGGGTCTCAGGTTAGCTCCTAATTAATTTATACAGAAATATTGAGTACGTGTATCCAGAACCACAACAACCAGTTCTAACTCTCAGCTAAGCTGAAAACTTTCTGGAACTAGATATTTTCTTAAAAACTGAATATGTGTACTGACGTACCAGGGAACACTCTGAGAACTCCCAGATTTCTGCTTGTTGTTGAATTTCGAAATAGATGGTTCAGTTTGGCAAGATATTTCCACAACAGGAACTACGAGATCTGGAGTTCCTCTCTTCCCATCTTAAATATTATTTTCACTTCTATGCATCGGTACAATAGACAATAGAAACAAGGAGCTGATTTAACCAAGAAAAGCTATCGTTGGTAGCCTCACTCACGAGCTGTACCTGAACTCCAGGAGACTCAAGAAACGGATCTGAAATAGCCTGGTCTTTTCTTCTTCTCTCCTTGCTATCGTTGATGTACTCCTGATTGGTCTGCTCCTTCTCCTGATTGGTCTGCTCCTTCTCTACACAGCGCAAGTCCTGCTGCTCCTCTCCAGGCGATGCCCTGCTAGATGGTCGAAGCTAGGTTCTTGAGAGGCTGGCTAATTCGGTTGGCTGTGGTATGAGGGGATGACGATGGATGGGCTGGTCTTATCCCCTGCTGGTGTTCACGGCGGCGGCGCGGATCGTTGCGCTGCAGCGACGGCATCGGCGTCAACACGCAGCTGCTTGTGCTGACGAGGACCAAGGGGACTTGGGCTGGGCTTTGCTAAGCTGTCACATGTGGTGGATCGTAAAGACACGGCAGAGAACAAACTGGATTGGGCCAAAGGTTAAAACCACGTTTTGTTTTCCTGTTTTGAGTAGGTTTGGGGATTGAAAACTTGTACAAACAAATCTGAAGATATTCAGTGGCCTTCCCAACATACATTAGAAGGTCCACATGTTTTTATTTCGAAATTTTTGGGACCTTTTTGGGAGCATTTTAAATAGAAGGCAATGTACAATTTAGAGTGTTTCAATTTGCCTCATAATGCGTTGTTTTCTTTAAGAGTTAGATTTAATGCATGCTATGCTCATGAATGCACATATCAACTCCTAATCAGGATTAGCTAAACTGGGGATGTTACAAAGAGCACCACGAAGAGCCCAACGCTGAAGCACCAACAACAACGCTCGTCGAGCATCCCGTCGACTTCATCAGCACAGTGTTGCGGGATGCTCGCGAACGGTACACCATGCAGCAGAAGCTCCTCTTCGCGCTCCTCATCACGTCTAGGAAGATGCGCCACTACTTCCAGGGCCACCCCATCAAAGTGGTCACGTCGTACCCCCTGGAGCAAGTCCTACGCAACCCAAACGCCACAGATTGCGTCGCGGGCTGGGGCATCGAGCTGCAACCTTTCGAGCTGCAATTTGACACCACCAGGGTCATCAAGGGCAGGGCGCTGGCGGATTTCACGGCCGAGTGGACTGACACGCGTCAAGAAGAGCCTCAGGAGGAAGAAGCCGCATCATCAGGAGGGACGGCGCCCAACTACTGGACCATGCACTTCGATGGGGCATTCGCATGCCAAAGCGCGGGGCTGGCGCTGTCCTGACTTCACCAACAGGCGACAAGCTCTTCTACGACGTCCAGCTATGCTTCACGCATAGTGTCGTGGTGGGATCACGGCAGATGCCATGGGTATGGCTTAGTTGGGGCCGAATGGTCGTTGGGGGAATCCGGGGAGGGTTTATGCACTCAAGACGTGCACAAGCAAGAACATGCAAGAAACCACAAGAACATGAACAAGAAACCAAGAAAGCCAAGAACACAAAAGACACCACGATGTACCCAGGTTCGGGGCCTTCGTGAGGAAGTAAAACCCCTACTCCTGCCTTGCCTCTCAATATATCAGTGTGGTTCTCAAGTACAAGGTGCTCCTCGAGCTGTATGTTGCTACCAAAGTGAGAGCTGAGGTAGAAGGTGAAACTACGAAGGGGGAAATGAGCTAGGGTTTGTGCCTCTCTCTCCTCTGGAGGTAGAGATGCCGCATATATACACAGGCCGAAGTACATTTTTACCCCTGCCTACAACTGACAATGGCATGGCCAAAAGGTAGAAGACAAGCCTCTGCCTCCTGCCAGCCCAACGGCCGGACTGTCAGGCCAGCCAGGCCTAGCTTTCCTCTTCTGGTCATACTTCAGTAGCCTGCCGAGGTCTAGCCTGTAGACCTTTCCCGAAATGCCGAGTCAGCTCCTAGGCCCCCGAGCTTCCGGGAAACCCGTGGACGGACCTCGCCGTCCTCTGAAGCCTCGGGCTACGAGCTCTGCGGCGCCCGTGACCTCTCTGACATGCCTCGATCCTTGCTGCCAACCTCGGATAACACTCCTGATCATATACCTCGGTAGAGAATATCTTATTCCTGTGGTAGCTAGCTGACTGCCCCGAGGTTGATACCTCGGAGGATATACCTCGGAAAGTATACCTCGGACGTACACCTTACGTCGGATGACGCCTCCTGCGTCCTTGCTCAATCGTTCCCTCGGACAGCTTACTGCCTTAACCTTACATGTCTTTACCTCATCATTACCCTACCCGGGGGTAACCCCCCGACAGTAGTCCCCGAAGCTGATGTGGTCTCGCAGCCTCGGATGAAAGGCCGCATCAGGTTCAACCCGAAACCACATGCGCTACGATGTTTTGCAGGTCACCGAACCAATACCCCGAGAAATCCATCGGTCTGTTCCTCGGGCCACGCTGCTTTTCCGAAGTATCCGCCGAGATCTCGGACGTCAACCCCTCGATTTCTGCATCCTTACTGACTTCGGTCAGAGAACACTGTTCACGTGTCCCATCCGTCACTTCCTGGTCCACGATAGTCAAAGCACTCGAGTGCTTTCCACCACGCGGCCCACGTCAGCGGAGGTTTCCCGCTTGCGCCGCTTCGCGCGCGCCGCACGACGGTTTGCCTCCTGCAACCGATCCTGTGGCCTGCTCGCCCACCGCTATCTTCGTGCCACGTGGGCCATTGTGCACAAACGATCCCACTCGCCGCTCCGATAACCGCGCGGTAGTGCGCAGTTACCGCCCGCGGTTATAAATACGGGCCCAGGGCAGTGCTTCCCTCTTCTTCCTCATTCACTCGCCGTCTCGCCTCCATCGCAACCAGTGCCGCCGCTTCCAGTTGAGAAGAAACGCGTTCCCGCCGCCGCCGACGAGCAGCTCCTTCGTCGCCGCTGCGACCGCGTCACCGGCGCCGCCCTTCAGCACCTCGTTTTCACGGTATGTACTCCCTTTCTTGATACCCTAGGCATTGCCTAGGTTTCTTCCTCTTCGCGCTTTGGTTCTTCATATGTTCTTGAATAAAATTCTATTTACCTCCTCCGGTAGATCTTACTCGCATACTTTTTTGGGTAGAAATGAGTTTCATACCTCGGACAGACGTTCGCCTAGCATATATGTGCCTCTATGTACATTAGATAGCCGTCCAACTCCTCCTGAGTTAGCCAGATATAGCCTTAGATTCCAGATTTACTTTTTCCTTTGCTAAACTTCTGTGCATTCTCTGCAGATTGATTCTGCCGAGATGTCTCCTCCTGAGACTTCGGAACAAACCGAGGTTCCAGACCTCGAACTGGAGGTCGGAGAACGAGCCGGCTGGGAAGGTTCGGATGTAACTCCGGACGAAATCCAGTGGCTCAGGGCGACTCGGCGGATTCCCGCCGGGGTAGAGTGTCGCCTGCCAGAGGGCGAACTCGAGCCTCAAGTCAAGCAAGGGGAACGGGTGGTCTTCGTCGCGCACTTCCAGCGCGGCTTCGGACTGCCCGTTAGTGATTTCTTCCGGAGCTTCCTCGACAAGTTCGGACTCCAGGTTCATCACCTCCCCGCCAACGCCATCACCACTCTCTCCTGCATCGTTTCCTTCTCTGAGGGATACCTCGGCCTCAAAGCCACGGTAGACCTCTTTTCTCGCTACTTCCAACTCAAGCGGCAAGTGATCCCGGATCCAAAGAACAAGGATCTGCCCAAGCAATTAACCGCCTGCGGAGCTGCCACCATAGCTCCTCGCCGAAACTCCATCTTCCCACGTATCACTACTCCGGACACCGTTCGCAAGTGGCTCCGGACGTGGTTTTACGTGAAGAACTCCGGCGAAGAGGACCTCCTCAACCTGCCGGCGTTTAACCTCAGCCCTCCTACAGAACAGCTCAACTGGGACTACACTCCCCCTCACACGGCGAACTCAAGTCCATCCATGGGTATATTGCGAAATGGCAGGACCCGGAGGACCCCGAACGACGGGAAAGTCCTGACGGCTGACGACCTGGCCTGCACATTCGTGAAGCGCAGGGTCTCCCCTCTCCAGGCGAGGTCTCACAAGATCTGCCACATGAGCGGTCTTTATGACCCCACCCGCCATACGCACGTTGCACTGGACAACGCCGCGGTAGCTCGGCGAGTCCGAGCTATCACCAAGTCCAAGATCTGACGCTTGGACATGGGGAAGGGAACCCCACTACCGGACCAAGCCAGCGAAACAGGTACGCTATTCCGACGTTTTCTTCGTACTCCTTTACCACCGAGGTCTTGCTACCGACGTTCATCTTGACAATTTTCTTCCTAACTCCTTTTCATACAGCTGTTCGCCCGCCAGACCGCCGAGGATGGAGTCCATCCTGCGGACCACTTCGGCAAGGATCTCCCTGTCGAGGACCCACCATCCAACGTGGACCCTGACGACGAGGATTATATGCCCATTGCCTCGGCCCGCATCACCACCGCGGGTAAGCCTCAAGCACAAGCTTCAGTTCAAGAGATTTCGGATGACGAGGAGGGGTTTCTCGTCATGGAACCAATAAACGCGGTACCTATCTCCTGCCTTCCTCACCTTCCGAACTTTACTCCAGCAACCAGCCGGAAACGCGCTGGTGCCGCAACTTCGGCCGCCGAACCATCCGCCACTGGAGCCTCCGGACCCACTGAGGCTCCGGTCAAGAGACGTCGGCTGAAGAAGTCCGGACTTCCTCCTCATGCCCGGGGGGCAAGAGGTTTCCTACCTCGGATGGGTAATGCTTTGCTTCTATAGCCAACAATGTTTGTTGCTTAAACATATTATCTCGGTATTAACACTTGACCATCTTCTTTTCGTTGCAGTGCCCCATAGACGTGGATCAGGAGGTATCCTCCATGACTGCACCCGTTGGTGCCTCTGAAGCCACGACCTCCCCGACGAACTCTCGCCCCGGATCTCCTCCACCGAGGTCTGGCCCGGCCTTGGGGAAATCTGCCCCCACCCGAGGTCAGACTTCTCCGCGTCCTCAAACGGATGCGGGGACCAATCGCGCCAGAACTCCGGCTACCGCCTTGCCGGAGCCTCGACTCTCCCCCCGCAGCCAGACTGCCCGCAACCAACAGCAGCAACAGCAGAAGCATCAGCAGAAGCAACAGCAAAGCAGCAGCCCAAGCAGCAGCCCCAAAAACCAGTTCGCCAGACTACCTTGCCGTTGGAGAAGGGCAAGGAGAAAGAGAAAGAGACGGTGAAGTCTAAGGTCACCCCCAAACCAACATCTGGGTCTGGCACCCTGACTATCTCTTCTCCTTCAAGGATGCAACCGAGGTCTCCTCCCCCGGTGACACGCCGAATTCCTCCATTCGCCGCACCCGTTGATGAGACTGCCCCTCCGGCCGAAGAATATGCTCGGAGGGCATCTCTTATATTGGATAACCGGCCTGCTTCAAGCTCCGAGGCTGCTTTGGCCTTGGAGGCCTCGGTTAGGGGCATCGAGCAGGGCGGACCGTGGGGATTTCCTCCTCTGCGCACTGACAGTGACCAGAGCCTCGGCTCCTTGGAACACTACAATGCAGACTGGAATTCTGCAGACGAGGTCTCCTCGGCCTCCCTAGCTGCTCCGGTGGCTGAGCATCCTGCGGGAAACAGCGCCTGCGGCCGAAGCGTATATGATCTACAAACTGCTGCCCTGCGTGCTGCTCAAAACATCGACGTAAGTCCTATTCTCTTTACTTTCATGCAGTATCTCATCTAATATCCACCATTCCCAGTCCCCGAGATTCGAGGTAAACTATTGACGCTCCGCCGGAGTTAAAATTGTTTGGCTTGAATCTCAACTTTCCATTTTCATCCGACGTATCCAAACCATTTTATCTTACTTTAGCATGCACCTCGGGTACGAGTCCCCGAGACTCCTGTCGAGGCATACCCCGGCAACATTTTCCCAATGATTTGACTCCGAGTCCCCGAGACTCTTGTCGAGGTATAGCCTTTCTAACCGAGCTATGTTTTTCTTCCTTGCAGAATACTATGAACGTCCGCACGGATATCTTTCATACCCTCTTGTTTGACCACAAGAAACTCCACGACGAGCACAAGGCCGTCCTTGCAGAAAAGAACTCTTTGGACGAGAAGCTACAACAAGAGAAAGCCGAAGTAGCTCGTCTGGTAAAGGAGCTCAAGCGCATCACTGAGCTGCGGACGTCTGAAAAAGAGCAGCTGCAGGCGGAAAAGGCCAGTGTTGTCGAAACAGAGAAGAAACTTCGGGAGGATGCCGCCAAGGATCACCAGAGAAGCGCTCCAGTTAGCCGAGACCCGCGCCACCTCGGCCACCGAGGCTTATGAAGCCTTCAAGCTTCGGTTAACCAGTTCTCCCGACGCTGCAAACATCAACCAGATGGACGGTAAGCTTCTTGCCCCCCTTAGCTTGCTTTGTCCTCAACATACGGCTCTTTGCCGAACTATTCTTTCATTATTAACAGCTATCCTTCTGCAGAGCATTTCACCTACACCCAAGTCTCGGCCCGCAGTATCACTGCTCGGCACAGGGAGAGGCGTAACGAGACGAACCCCGTCTGGACCGTTGAGGACCACATCGTGGCCATCAAGGCTCGGATCCATCCCTTGAAAACCATTGGGTCGAACTTCTTGATGCAGGTGTCTGCTTTCCGAGCCTTATGGCCTCTTGCCGACGCTCCCAAATCTACGCCCGAGCTCGCCGCCAGCTTCGCGAACCGAAAAAGATCGAGAGTGGCGCTCATCTTCAGCTCGCGCTGGAGCTGATGCCGCTCTCAGGTTTATCATGACTTGGTGCGAGAAGATCGACCTCGAGAAGATGAACACTCTCCGCGAGGCTCCCCTTGGTCCCGACCCATCCTCTCGCGCCGCCAAAAGATGGCTGCCTTTGCTGGATATGCCAACACGAAGAACTTGAGCGAAGGAGACACCTACTCCGACGCCGAGGATTACGAGCCAGAAGACGAGGAATACGAAACAGAATCCGACGTCGAGGCCGAGCAAGGTGACGGGTGAAACCCGCGAAGCAGAAACCGAGGCTTCTCCACAACCTGGTGCCGAGGTTACTGCCGACGTTGCCAGCACTTCCCAGGCTACCTCGGCTCCGGACGAAATCCCTGCTACATCGGCTGCTGCCGACGTAATTCCTGATGCCTCGACCTGAACTTATGCTTGGCCAAAAAACTTCATTAAATCCCCGGTATGCCGGGACGCAGATGTAATCAAACTTAAGTAGTTCCTTTGCTACCTCTATTACTATCATGCTCATTCGAACCATGCTTTTCTAAGCTTTATGTCGAATCCTTTTGAATGATTGCTCGAGTTTACTTTCGTGTTTACTATATTTGGCATTCTTTGCTCTTGTCTGCCATTCTGGCGTTCGACAGTCGAGTCACAAGATTGTTGTTCATAGCATACAGTACTTGGTAAATTCCGAGGTATGTTTCAAAGTCATCCGACATAAAAAAGAAGTAAAAACAGGGGTTAGTAAACGACATATGCCGAACTGTCTTTTTGGACCGAGTCCCCGAGTTCATTTTCATGTTTCCCATGTTCTTTCGTCTTTGCTCTTGACTGCCATGCTGGCGTTCGTCAGTCGAGTCACAAGATTAGTTACATAGCATACAGTACTTGAAGTTTGAGACGAGGTTCAAAATAGTTCGGCATACGAACGAAGAAAGAGTACAAACAAAAAGAAACATGCAATCATAAGAGCGAGGCAGTCCCCGAGCTCACTCTCGAGGTGCCGAAGTTTTTATTTAAAGATCAGCCGAGGTACATACATTACTTCCTTCAACAGTAGAAGGGTCGGAGTAGAGCTACATTCCATGGACGCTGAAGCTCCATCGGGTCTATCCAGCCCATCTCCCCTTGGCTCCTGTGCATCTATAAGATAGTACGAATCATTGTGCAAAGCTCGGCTCACAATGTATGGTCCCTCCCATGGAGGTGACAACTTGTGCCGACCTTTGCTGCGCTGAACAAGCCTCAGCACTAGATCTCCTTCATTAAACTTTCGGGGTTTTACATGCCGACTTTGATACGTCGGAGACCCTGCTGATATATTGCTGACCGAGATAAGGCCAATTCTCTTGCTTCCTCGAGCAGATCTACTGCATCTTCCCGAGCTTCTTTAGCCTCGGCTTCTGTGTACATTGCCACTCTGGGCGCATCATATTCAATGTCGGTTGGCAGCATTGCCTCGGCCCCATAGACCATGAAAAATGGCGTATAGCCAGTTGATCTGTTCGGTGTGGTCCTTAGACCCCACAGAACTGCTGGTATCTCATCGATCCAACACCCCGGTGTTTTCAACAGTGGTTCTAAACCGAGCTTTGATTCCGGCCAATACCAATGCATTTGACCTCTCTACTTGCCCATTAGCCTGTGGGTGAGCCACCGAGGCTACATCAAGTCGAATTCCCTTACTCATGCAGAACCGAGCAAACTCTCCGACAGCAAAGTTCGTGCCGTTGTCTGTAATGATACTATGAGGATATCCATATCTCAGGATTATTTCCTTCAAAAAGGTCACCGCCGTATGACCATCCACTTTTCGGATTGGCTTCACCTCGATCCACTTAGTGAATTTGTCCACCATCACCAGTATGTGAGTCATATTGCCTCGGGCTGGCTTGAATTCTCCCACCATGTCCAGACACCAAACTGCAAAGGGCCACGTGATAGGAATGGTCTTGAGCGCCGAAGCTGGCATGTGCTGCTGCTTGGCGAACCTTTGGCACCCTTCACATTTCCGAACTATATCTTCTGCATCGGCATTGGCGGTGGGCCAATAGAACCCGTGCCGGAACACCTTGGCCACCAGAGCTCTTGTGCTGCAATGATGTCCACATTCTCCTTGGTGGATTTCTAAAAGCATCTCCTTGCCTTCAGCTGGTTCGACACACCTCTGCAACACCTCGGTCACACTTCTCTTGTATAGCTCCTTGTTGATGATGGTGTATCCCTTAGCTCTCCTCTGGATTCTCCTTGCCTCGGTTGTATCACTTGGCAAACTTCCATCGGCTATGAAGTTCATGATCTGCTCCGCCCATTCCGGCACTGGATGCAGAGGAAAAAGCCTCTCATCTATCTCCATTGGTTCGGTCGCCATGATCTCCTTCATGATTTCCTCCACCATTGCTCGGCCAGTCCCCGAGTGTTGGTGCGAAGTCCCCGGGTCAGACCCGAAGTTCCCATCATCTATCTCCATAGGAAAAGCTCCATCAGTCCTCGGATACTGCGAAGCAGTCCCCGAGTCCGGCCAAACGCATCCGACGTCTACCTCCATAGGAATAGGCTCAGACTCCGAACTTGGCGGTAAGAAAATTGACTCGGAGTCAGGCGAGGGCTTGATTGAAGGAGTTCTCAAATGGTTCAGCGCTATCCCCGGTGGCACCGGTTCTTTGGATGAACCGAGCTTGGACAATACGTCGGCGGCTTCATTCTCCCCCCGAGGTATGTGCTTGTACTCACATCCTTCGAAGAACCCAGACACCTTTTGCACATGAAACCGATACAACTCCATGTTCGCATCCAACGCATCCCAAGTGCCGGTGGATTGATGCACCACCAAAGCTGAATCGCCGAAGCATTCTATACGCCGGACACCTATCTCCTTTGCCACCTTGAGCCCATGGATCAGGGCCTCATACTCCGCCACGTTGTTCGACGCCGAGAAATGGATTTGCAGCACATACTTCAACTGGTCTTGCTTCGGCGAGGTTAGGACTACGCCGGCACCTAATCCGACCTTGGTCTTGGACCCATCAAAGTGCATCTTCCAATAATTATAGTCCGGCAAGGGCGGCTCATATTGCATCTCGGCCCAATCGCATAAAAAGTCCGGCAGCGCCTGCGACTTGATTGCATCTCGCCTTTCATAATGCGGAGTGTATGGAGATACCTCGATCGCCCATTTGGCAACTCGCCCAGTTGCGTCCTTGCATCCGATGATCTCCGAGATTGGAGCATCACATACCACCGTCATGGGATGCTCTTGGAAGTAATGCTTCAGTTTCTTAACCGCCAGGTATACTCCGTACGTCATCTTCTGGTAGTGGGGGTAGTTTTGCTTCGACGTGGATATCACCTCGCTCAGGTAGTAGATTGGTCTCTGCACCGATTTGCCTCCTTCGTCTCGCTCCACCACCACTGCAACACTTACGACCCGGTTTGTAGCCGCAATGTATATCAACATCGGTTCATTCTGCAAAGGGGATGCCAACACCGGAGCAGTGGACAACATCTTCTTCAGCTCATTGAACGCCGCGTCCGCCTGCGGGGTCCAAGTGAAACTGGTACTTTTCTTCATAAGTTGATACAATGGTAAGGCTTTTTCTCCTAGCCGACTTACAAACCGACTTAAAGATGCAAGGCATCCCGTGAACTTCTGCACATCTTTTAAACAGTTCGGCAACTTCATTCTTTCGATAGCTCGGATCTTAGCCGGGTTAACTTCTATACCTCGGCTCGATACGAGGAAACCGAGCAATTTTCCAGCCGGGACACCAAAGGTGCACTTGTCCGGGTTAAGTTTCAACCGATACTTTCTTAAATTTGCAAATGTCTCTTCGAGGTCTTCGATGAGAGTATGCTTCTTTTTAGTTTTGATAACAATGTCATCGACATACACTTGCACATTCTTGCCCATTTGAGAATGTAAGCACTTCTGCATACACCTTTGATAAGTTGCCCCGGCATTTCTCAAACCGAAACACATGACACGATAGCAATACGCCCCGTACGGGGTAATAAAGGCAGTCTTTATTTGATCATCAGTGTTCAGTGGGATCTGGTGAAAACCAGAATATGCATCAATAAAAGACAACAGCTCACATCCAGCCGTAGAATCGATCACTTGATCAATCCGAGGTAAAGGAAAGGGATCCTTCGGGCACGCCTTGTTCAGGTTGGTGAAGTCAATGCACATGCGCCACACCTTGACTACCGCCGGTTCGTCCTTCTTTTTCTCCACGAGGACTGGATTAGATATCCAGTCCGGATGCAGCACTTCCATGATGAAGCCTGCAGCCAGTAACTTCGCCAGTTCTTCGAGTACCACCTTTCTTCGGTCATCTGAGAGCCGCCGCGTCGGTTGACGCACTGGTTTCACCTCTGGCCGAACAAACAAAGAGTGCTCTGCCAACTCCCTCGGAACACCTGGCAGGTCTTTAGCCGACCATGCAAAAATGTCCCGATTCTCACGGAGGAAGTGACAGAGCGCGCTTTCCTATTTCTCGTCCATGCCAGTACCAATGATGGCGAAACGCTCCGGGTTCTCCGAGTCCAGCGGGATTTTCTTGGTCTCCTTGGGCACCTCGAATGAAGCGCTCATGTCCGGAGTAATTAGTCCGGACATGCCGAGCTGAGTAGACTGCGCCATTGCCACCACCTTCTGAAGTTGCTTCTTCTCCGCCGCGATCACCAAGGACTCGGCTAAACTGGATCCCGCCGAGGCACATTGCATAGCCTTCTTGTAATCACCAGAAATGGTTATTATTCCCTTGGGCCCCGGCATTTTCATCTTTAGGTAAGCCACATGAGTGGAGATCATGAACTTGGCCAAGGCTGGCCTTCCCAGCAAGGCATGGTAAGGGCTCTGCAAGTCCACAACCTCGAACTCAAGACTTTCAACTCGGCTGTTATCTCGGGTACCAAAACCCACGTCGACCCAAATCTTTCCCATAGGTGCACAAGAGACCCCGGGCACAATACCGTGAAATGTACAGCTGCTAGGCTGCAACTGGTTCGGTGAGTATCCCAGCTTGACCATTGTGTCTCGGTACATGATATTTATGGCACTCCCATTGTCCACCAAGACTCGGGTGAATCTCACATTGTTGGTCGGCCCACAAAACGTCGGATCCACCACCAGTGCATAGTTTCCAGGGCTCGGCATGATCCGAGGTGTATCTTGCCTGCTCCAAGTGATGGAGCAGGCAAGATACACCGAGCAACAGCAGAAGCATCAGCACGGTAGGCGCCAACTGTCGTGGTGGGATCACGGCAGATGCCATGGGTATGGCTTAGTTGGGGCCGAATGGTCGTTGGGGGAATCCGGAGGGTTTATGCACTCAAGACGTGCACAAGCAAGAACATGCAAGAAACCACAAGGACATGAACAAGAAACCAAGAAAGCCAAGAACACAAAAGACACCACGATGTACCCAGGTTCGGGGCCTTCATGAGGAAGTAAAACCCCTACTCCTGCCTTGCCTCTCAATATATCAGTGTAGTTCTCAAGTACAAGGTGCTCCTCGAGCTGTATCTTGCTACCAAAGTGAGAACTTGTGGTAGAAGCTGAAACTACAAAGGGGGAATGAGCTAGGGTTTGTGCCTCTCCCCCCGATCTCCTCCTCTGGAGGTGGTGGTGCTGCATATACACAGGCCGAAGTACATTTTTACCCCTGCCTACAACTGACAATGGCATGGCCAAAAGGTAGAAGACAAGCCTCTGCCTCCTGCCAGCTCAACGGCCGGACTGTCAGGCCAGCCAGGCCTAGCTTTCCTCTTCTGGTCATACTTCAGTAGGCTGCCGAGGTCTAGCCTGTAGACCTTTCCCGAAATGGCCGAGTCAGCTCCTAGGCCCCCGAGCCTCCGGGAAACCCGTGGACGGACCTCGCCGTCCTCTGAAGCCTTGGGCCACGAGCCCTGCGGCGCCCGTGACCCCTCTGACATGCCTCGATCCTTGCTGCCAACCTCGATAGCACTTCTGATTATATACCTCGGTAGAGAATATCTTATTCCGGTGGTGGCTAGCTGACTGCCCCGAGGTTGATACCTCGGAGGATATACCTCGGCAAGTATACCTCGGACGTACACCAGACGTCGGATGACGCCTCCTGCGTCTTTGCTCCATCGTTCCCTCGGACAACTTACTGCCTTAACCTACATGTCTTTACCTCATCACTACCCTACCCGGGGTAACCCCCCCGACACACAGCGACAAGATCTCCAACAACATCGCCGAGTACGAAGGCCTCCTCGCCGGGCTCAGAGCTGCAATCGCTCTCGCGTCAAGCGCATACTCATCAAGAGCGACTCCCAGCTCCTTGTGAACTTCTCCAACAAGAGCTACAAGCTAAAGATGGCCAATGGCCGCTTACCTCGTGGAGGTCCGCAGGCTCGAGAAGCACTTCAGCGGAATGGAGCTCATGCATATCCCACGAGGAGATAATCAGGAGGCGGACGACATCGCCAAGTGAGCATCAAGAAGGGAGGCCCAGTGAGCAGGCATGTTCGAGGAGAGGCTCATCAAGGCATCAGCCAAACAGCCAAAAGAAGCAGCTGACATGGACATCGATGAGGAGCTCCCACAAGCACCAACAACTGGAGCACTAGACTGGGTCCGCCCTCATGAGATCGCCTGCTGATGACTTTAGTGCGTCAAGCTGCAGATTGGATAGTTGAGATCAAGGAGTACCTGCAGGATGGGGTCCTCCCTGAAGAAGATGCAGACACAGAAAGAATCGCTCGCCAGGCCAAGTCATACTGCCTCCACGAGGGTGATCTGTACCGCAAGTGCCCCAATGGATCGCGTTGTGATGCGTCCCCTCAGAAGAAGGTCGGCAGCTGATCAGGGACATACACAGTGGAGAGTGTGGCCATCACTCATCCTCATGTACCCTCGCGGGAAGGTTTTCAGAAGTGGTTTCTACTGGCCTACAGTGCTTCAAGACGCCACTGCGATCGTCCAGTCTTGCGAGGCATGTCAATTCCACGCCAAGCAAATTCACCAGCCTGCGCAGGGACTCCAAACCATCCCGCTCTCCTGGCCCTTCGTGGTCTGGTGGCTGGACATCTTGAGACCTTTCCACGAGCGCTCAGGGGCTACTGCTACCTCTACATCGCCATCGACAAGTTCACCAAATGGGCGGAGGTTGAAGCAGTGCGCACCATCCCGGCGAAGTCGGCGGTGAAATTCATCAAGAGCCTGGTCTGCCATTTTGGCGTACTAAAACCGCATCATCACCGACAACGACACACAGTTCACCAACGGCATCTTCAAGTCCTACTGCGGCAGCCTCGGCACGCAAATCTGCTACGCCTCGGTGGCTCACCCACGAAGCAATGGGCAAGCTGAGTGAGCAAATGCTGAAGTGCTCAAGGGCCTCAAGACAAGAAGCTTCAATCGCCTCAAGGCCAACGGCAAGAGCTGGATTGACGAGCTCCCATCCGTGATCTAGTCCATCCGCACGACAGCTACAAAGCCCACTGGTGAAATGTCGTTCTCCCTCGTCTACGGAGCTGAAGCAGTCCTCCCCAACGAGCTCAAGCACGGGTCCCCACGAGTTCTCGCCTTCAACGAAGCCAACCAGGATGACCTCCGCAACGACGACCTGTTGCTGCTCGAAGAAATCCGCTGCCGTGCCGCCCTCTGGGTGGCAAGGTACCAGCAAGATCTCCGTCGCTACCACAGCCACCACATACGCCCGCGCACCCTCGAGACAGGCGACCTCGTCCTGAGGAGGATACTCTCTAGGGAAGGCCTCCACAAGCTCTCACCCATGGTGGGAGGGCCCTTCAGGCCCGGCGCAGCACGGCTCGAGACGGAGGACGGCATTCCAGTCAAAAACCCGTGGAACATTGAGCATCTACGCAAATTCTACCCGTGACGAGTCGCGGCAGGCATTTTTCGTCTCAAGAGGGAGGCATACGCCATCACAACCCCAGCTTGACAAAGCCTTTCCCTCCACGAGGGGCTACATCATCTGAACTCTCTCTACAATGCGTCGCCATGGGCCGCGAGAAGCCTCAGCCACTCTGTGTGGAACCCCATGCTCAGACATGGCGGAATTTATTTGGCCACGCCAAGTGTAATGAACAATTTCATTTCAGCATGAACCTATGGGCCTCAACGCCGTTATAATATTGTCGCGGTAAGCAGCTGATTTCTGCAATCATTCACGCTCATACTTACCCCCATGCGTGTCCCGCGAGCGGGGGCTAAGCACGGTGCCTGTGCTTCGGGAGCATCCCAGCAGCATCGCCAAACCCAAAGGATCTGAGCTCTGACTCATGGGCCGGCTCCCATGCACGTCACCTCACCAAGGACCTTGGTGCCTACTCTCCTCGCGAGACACACATGAGGAACCTATGAGCGCGCATGAGTTATACAACCGTGCATTGCTTGTGGGTATGCCTACTACTCCCTGCAGGAAAGCAAGGCTCGAAGATCAGGCTCAGGCAGCCCTGAGAGAAAAATGTCTCGTCAAGGAACATTATGCCCTCTACAAAGCGAACGTCTTGCGAAGCTAAGTCCAAAACTTGTTAAATTCCCCTCACTGTTTTCTTCGCTTCTCAAGCCCCTTTTCTCTCTTACGCCCATGGGCTGCTTGCACGTCAAAGGGGGCTCCCTAGCATCGTGCCTCGAGAGCCCTTACCTCTCCAAGCCTCACGCACCCTCCGGCCTTGTTGAGCCCGACTCTAACATACCGAGCGGCGGTGCTATTGCGCTGGAAGCAGGGTCCTAACGACGTAGAGAACAAAGACATGGAAAGTGTTAGCACCCGTTTTTGGCAGATTGCCAGTTTCAGGTTCAAGGAAGATTTGGCGGCTTAAAGAAGGCAACAAAGAAGTCTAAAATGGTGATCTGGGAGACTTTCCAGGAAAAGACGGCCGGAAGAAGGCAGCCAATAATCCGGCAACTGGAACAAGGCAGAAGCTGGATTCGGGAGTACAAAGTTGCCTAAAGACATAGCAACTTTGTCAAAATAAGGCGGCAGAAAAGGAGCCAACTTTGTCAATACAAGCCGGCAAGTCAACTTTCCACTGATCAAGGTAGAAAAATAGAAGACAACTTTCAAGGTCAAGATCAAGGCGAAAAAGGGAAGACAACTTTCCAAGATCAAGGCTAAAAAATAGAAGGCAACTTTCTAAAAAGGAAGCCGGACGGATGCTGAAGTCCGGTCCAATACGAAAGCCGATCAAGATATCACATCTCTAAGGAAGAAGGCAAGTTTGAAGCCAATATGGAAGACAAAAGGCAACTTTCCAAAGTAGCCGGCAAGTTTAAAGCCAACGCGGAAGGACAAAATACAACTTTCCAAAGAAGCCAGCAAGTTTGAAGCCAACGTTGTCGGCCAAGAAGTTGCCTATTTTAGAGATGGATTCGACTTAGACTATGATTTGTAAGCCTTGTAGAAGTCCAATACTTGTACGGGAAGTCCAGCCGCCTCATATATATGTGAGAGGTGATGGCCGATTGAAATTAAGCAAACATCGACTACCTATCAATACAACCTACTTTTATCTCCTCAAACCCTTCTTTATGCTTCCGTTGTTCGGCGACTTCATCTAGATTTCGCCGGGTATCGAACCCGAGCTAAGAGCGGCCAAGTCCGGCTTAGTTCAGCCAATCGTCGCCAGCTTCCTCAGACGGGGCTTTCCCGAGGGGCTAGGGCGTCTGGTATCAAAAGCGCCGGCTTACTGTCTTGCGTATCGCGCTGGAAGCCGCCTCTCCCGCGATGCGAGTTGCGGAGTATCTCCCCCGGCACCGCGGGACACGAGGACGTGTTCGTGTGAGCTTTGAGCGCAACACACTTTTTGGCGACTCCGCTGGGGACGATTCGATCTAAAAATTGGACAGCAATGACCAATTCCAAGACCGACACTGCCAGCATCAGCACCGACAACATCATCAAGCAACTCTCGAGAAGTTGTCGGAAGACCAACGCCAAGGTGGAGGCGGGGAGAAGAAAAGAGACGAGGAGTTCGAGGCGCTGCGAGCCAAGCGGGACCAAGAATATCAGGAGCTGTACTTAGCCAGCTTCAAGGTAGATCGGCAGGGAGTCATCTCGCCGATCAAAGAACCGGAATTCGTGCCCCTGGACATCAACATCGACAAACCCGCTGTAAGCAATAGCCTTTTTTCCTCTGAACAGATAGCCGAAATTCAATTTCATGTTTCGCAAGGCACTGCCAATGTTTACGATCTTATGCTAGAACACGAAAAGGCTAAGAAAAACACGCCCCATGATCAGCCATTGGACAAACAGTCGATCGGTCAAAACAGGGAAAACAACTTGTGCCTACGCTGCCATGTCTGACTCCTATCCAGAGTGTGCTAATCCGGCAACCAGTCGGGTCACAAGGCGATTTTGGGTCATGAGTCAATGCCGAATCAACAACTACCATAGCAAGGTTTCCTACAGGCAGTCCTACTCATTGGCTCCAAAATTGTAGCGCCCCGACCCCCGGTACTATAAAAGAATTCTGTACGTCACTGGTTATGCGATACAACTGAAGGTTACTGGGCACCCTCCCCAGGCCAGAACCTCTGGCAGGCGTTGCTCGGAATTGATCATCGGCAACACAACACTTCGATTGATGCCATAAACAGGCACAACTATCAAAGTATAATAGAGAGATCAAGACTGCAGAACAACTGGCACATTACAGACTCTAGATCTACGATTCAAAGTAATATTATATAACTTGTTTTACAGTACTTGGTAATATTACAAACAGAAGTCAGATGACTCAACATTACAACATTCAACGGAAAGCGGATATGTTGCTATTCAAAAACAAGATAGCAAAAGCCTAAGAAGGCCAGAAATAAGCAACGTAGGCTACATAACCTACAAGTTTCCAGGCTGCCACCTGGGAACCCAAACTACTACTCGTCGATGTCAACGTAGAAACCAGCGTCGGAGTGAGGGTCTTCACCTGAACCAAATTAAGCAAACATGAGCACCGAAGGTACTCAACAAGACTTAATTAACCTGTTATAATATCTGCTTGTTTAGAGAGATAGTTGAAGGTTCATTTGCATAAAGCCATTCTTTAGTTTCAAATAGAGGGAGGAGGAAATCGTATCAACAGTAGACTTTTTAGAAGAGATAAGAGAACATGTTCAACTCTGGTAATCATTTTGTATCCACCAGCTTATCAACAACTATCAACTAGGATCACCCCCTCGACACCCTCGAGGAATATCCTACATTCCTTGTCAACAGGTTTTACGATCACGTCCAATTTTTCTATGATCACTGAAACCATTCCCAAGTCGTCGTAACCGTGGACACGGCTTTTCGAAAAGATTAAACCCTGCATGGGGTGTACAATATTTACCACACGAACCAAACCGACTCTTAATGCCACTAGATTAACACTCTTCCTTGGAGTGCCGGCAGAGGGTGGTTGACCACGACCTTTACTTAGTTGATTATATCCATGGGTCATCCATAACAGGGAACAGCCGCCATTACGCAAGATGGCCACCTCGTGACGGTCCCCGTTACTCTGTCACAGGAATCAAGATCCTTGTTGTCCATCACTGATCCCTGCCAAGGCCCTATCCTTTCTCATACTTTTTACCCACACGCGAATGGAAAACCAAACTACGTGTCCCATGGGTACAACCAACCAAGTTAGTCAGTCGAGCAGGGTGTTAGGCCCGCGTGTGGAATGCACGCTTAGTCTTGGTTCAAGAGGCGAGAACTCAGTCTAGGGCGGCGAGAACGCGACAACCCACCACAGACCCCTGTGGCCTCTCATCCATAGCCTTTTTGTCAATTTACCCTGCTCATATCCTTTTCCAGGACATCCTGGTATATTAAGTTCATTCGCAGCTCTGATTCACCAACGGTGGAGCAAGATAACAACTATGCATGACTAAGCAGATATAAGGCTTTGGGCGATTACTCATTTCAAAACTACGGCTGCTAGAAGAATGGTTTGAGGATATCTGGGTGATGCAAATATAGGAGACTTCTATTTATCGACCAAAATACATTGTCTCTATGCAAATACAAGAGTGAAATACTTCGAAATCATATATGGGCAATAAGAGGTTATGATTGCCTTGGTTCGTTGATTAAATAACCAATAACAAATCGTTTGAATCTTCTTCTTGACTTGATATCGATGATCAAGTATTCATCTTTGAATTGTCCATCTTGACTTCGGATTCGCGTTCTAACCGAGAAGAAAACACCTGGAAAATAACCGGAAAAGGAAATAACAATCAACCATGGAATTGATGCAATGCGCACAAATGTATGCATACAGATTAAGGAGTCAATTTAAAGCCTAAACATGAATAACCATTTAATTGGGGTCTAACAAATTAACAACATTATTTGGAAAATAACCCCATAATTCCATAAGTTGGTTATTAAGTTCTTCTAATTGAATCTCAATTAGGTTAGTTAAGGCATGCATGATTTTATTCAAACAGACAGATTACATTTTTCCTGAACATTTTGGTAATTTTGAACACATTTTTGAATAAACAGATCTATAGATATGATTTTACAAGTTAAAATCATTTTCGGGAAACAGTAAAACAGCAGATCCAAGCTGGCCTTTAAACTCTCTAAAAGGGTCTTAGTTAGCTCCTAATAATTTATACAAAATATTGGTACGTGTATCAGAACCACAACAACCAGTTCTAACACTCAGCTAAGCTGAAAACTTTCTGGAACTAGATCTTTTCTTAAAAACTGAATATTGTACTGACGTACCAGGGAACACTGAGAACTCCCATTTCTGCTTGTTGTGAATTTCGAAATAGATGGTTCAGTTTGGCAAGATAATTTCCACAACAGGAACTACGAGATCTGGAGTTCCTCCTTCCCATCTTAAATATTATTTTCACTTCTATGCATCGGTACAATAGAAGACAATAGAAACAAGGAGCTGATTAACAAGAAAATATCGTGGTACCTCACTCACGAGCTGTACCTGAACTCCAGGAGACTCAAGAAACGGATCTGAAATAGCCTGGTCTTTTCTTCTTCTCGTCCTTGCTATCGTTGATGTACTCCTATTGGTCTGCTCCTTCTCTGATTGGTCCTGCTCCTTCTCTACACAGCGCAATCTGCTGCTCCTCTCCAGGCGATGCCCTGCTAGATGGTCGAAAGCTAGGTCTTGAGAGGCTGGCTAATTCGGTTGGCGTGTTGAGGGGATGACGATGGATGGGCTGGTCTTATCCCCTGCTGGTGTTCACGGCGGCGGCGCTCGTTGCGCTGCAGCGACGGCATCGCGAGTCAACACGCAGCGCTTGTGCTGATGAGGACCAAGGGACTTGGGCTGGGCTTGCTAAGCTTCACATGTGGTGGATCGTAAAGACACGGCAGTGAAACAACTGGATTGGGCCAAAGGTTAAAACCACGTTTTTTTTTCCTGTTTTGAGTAGTTTGGGATGAAAACTTGTACAAACAAATCTGAAGATATTCAGTGGCCTTCCCAACATACATTAGAAGGTCCACATGTTTTTATTTCGTAATTTTTGAGACCTTTTTGGGAGCATTTTTAAATAGAAGGCAATGTACAATTTAGAGTGTTTTCAATTTGCCTCATAATGCGTTGTTTTCTTAAGAGTTAGATTTAATGCATGCTATGCTCATGAATGCACATATCAACTCCTAATCAGGATTAGCTAAACTGGGGATGTACAAATCTACCCCCTTATAAGAATCTCGTCCCGAGATTCCTGGGTAGGAACATCGTGAAACTCTTCATCGGCTTCCTTCAAGTGTATCAACTAACTTACTTTTTGGGTAAGAGGGAATGACTCTGGAAAGATTGATCTTCAAAAGATCGAGTATCTCATGTTAACCCATGGAAGGATATTTATGACAACACCTGAGCTGATAAACATAAGACATGTCAAGTAATAGAGGGAACAATAGAAGGTTCAATTGATATACAACGGTTTCAAGGAAAGATTGAGACCATGAACTTTCAAAGGTAAACCTCAAGTAAACGGCTTGGGAGTTACTTGACGCTGAAGGCCACTCTTTGTTAACTAGAGGACCAGATGACAAGATGGTGCGAGAAACATTGATGGGCTAACGACACCCAGGGAGTGATTCGTAGAGTAACCCTGAATGATGCAAGAGGACAAACCTTGATCTCTAAACCGTAGTTTTCTTTATCCAGTCTGATTGCAAACTACGAAGGAAGCTCTTTTCATCCAAGTCTATCGATTCTTGCGGACTGTCATGTTGTCACTTAACGCCCAGAAGAACCTATGGATTCAAGACCATATCAAGGAAGGCACTTGCTCAAGCATAACCTTTTGACATAGTAAGACGCTTGCCATGTGATTAAAAGTCGGAGCCCTGATGTGATTGACAAATTCACACAACATGTGATTTGATTAGAACTTTAGGTACGGTCAAAGTCAAAGGGAACACTGATCAGTGACATGTCTAAGATCACACACGAAGTTGACTTCTTCCTGATGTAGTTGTTGCCACGTGAATTGTTGAAGGATCGACCAAGAGAGATTTTGAAACTTTGCATCTTTTGTTCTCCATGGTATTCGAGATATCAATCTTGGGCTTCTGGATAGCCTTCGTATGTGATCAAGTGAAAACCAGACTTCCAAATTGGGAACAACCCATACGAAGAAACTATTAAAATAAATTGCACAAGATCCTCTTGGAGAGTGTTGTTATTGTTGAATCAAAGATTATGGCATTAGACCTTCCGGCTAATTGTGTCAACCACTGCATCAACCTTGCCGGATTTTCAGAGACCTACGTCAAAACCTTTGCAGAACACGAACCATCATTTCTGCTTGAGATTCAGATCTGGGTAGGTGTACAGATACCTCAGGCTCGGCATGTCTGAACAGTAAAATTTGCAACGGATACCACCGAGATAAGGCTGATAGATTCTCAAGTTATGGACTACAACGTCAAGCTCTGAAAGTTGAGCTGGATGGCGAGATTCAGGTGATCACGACTTCAAAGAAGCAATTGCATCAGCATGAACTTCTTGCAACAAAACACAATTGAGTCCTTGTAGGGAAACAACGAAGAAGATAAAGGAAGTTCTGAACATCTCTGATTGAACCAATTAGTCAGTGGCTTGGTGTGCATAGAGGACTTCCAATGAGATGGAGGTAACAACCTACCATCTCAATATTGATCCGCACATGCATGACGGAATGGAGATGATTCCCGAGGAACCAAAGAGAACTTTGCTCAGACTCACGGCGACATCTTTCCGCAAATGCACGTGAACCTAGAAAGTTTACTTCCAACATCCAGAACACATACTTCGTCATGAAACAAAGTTGGTTTTTACAAGTTTTCAACACTAATGCTTGATATCCAACATGAACCTGTTTCAAACCCTGGAGAAGACAAAGATTGATCGATGGGCTCAACCAATAAACTTATCAAGATACTCCAAGGAGATGGACTCATATGTTGAATGAGGCAGAAGTATTGGTCAGTCCCAAAGGACATGAAGGTGCACTCAAGTGAAACGCCACGATGGGACACACCATCAAGATAGTCCTCGGGCGCCCGAGTTTGATTTGACGATAGCCCAATTCAAATCAAAGGTTGTGAATATAGCAATTCCATAAGGAGACGCTATATTTCTTCAGCAAGAAAAGAAGTAAACACGCCTTATAGAAAGAACAAGTCAAATTGAGCTCTTGTCTTTAAAACTCTCCAGGTTGTGACTTTAGCTCAACCAACCATCATTCTCAGACACGATGAGCTCAGAGGAAGGCGTGAGTATGTATGGAATAGAGCATCACTGTATCAAAGGCCATGAAACTCAGCACGACTCCTCCTGATATAGAAGAATGTGATATTGTAAGTAGATAGAACATAAGCTGATGAAGCCTCTTGATTCTGTGGATTACAACAATTTGACCTGGTCCTGGAATGGACGAGGTATTAAAGGTTGTTTTCTTCAATGATCCTGAACTGGAAGGTTCTGATGGACCACAAAAACATGCATTAGAAGACTCCAAGGCACATATACACTTGGCTGCCAACTAGCAACAAAGGTCCAAATGGAACTACAGATGAGGATCATCCTCGGAGAACCTAAAATCATGGTGGATGCACAGGTACTCTGGTAGTAATACCCATACTGAAAAACAGAGGTAAACAGATTTACGAACATAGTACGAGACTCGTAAAGATTTCTCCCGTCGTGATCCATTTGGTTCCATGCAGAAACATTCTGGCTATGAAAGAGTTAAAGTAAACTTACCGATGAAGTGTGGTGAAATGATTGAACATTACCTCCTGGAACAACATAATAACTTGGTTTAAAGGTCAGCATCATGTACTCATAGCATGATCATTACATGGTTAAGAAACCATATGATTCAATACACTACAAACCAGCACAATCCGGACCTTTGGTTCAAGTCCAAGGTTAAAATCGATGGAAGGAGTAATTACTAACCGAGTGGCGCAAAGGCACTATGATGTAGTAATCACGACGTAAACTTCAGAAGCCATACAAAGCTTCAAAGCACCAAAGCAAAGCAAAGAAGACATCCGAGGTGAAACAAACCTCGAAACCTCGGATAAGACGATGTAAAACCCACAAAACTGAAAGATAGTGAAGGGAGGAGATCTCTCAGGTTAAACAAGAGAAAGGTGAAACTAAGAGAACACGCACCAGACTCTAGAAAACATAACACTAGGTCAACGGTAAATACACGCCTGTGCTCGAAGCACCTAGAATTGAAAGACTAAAAGAGATAGCCAAACATTTTCAAATCAACTCGAGATAAGGTGACTCAGAATTAGTGCGATACCAGCTAAGGAGTAAAAAGAATCCTAATGAGATTTTGACAACTCATTTTTATTTCAATATAATTTTCAGAAACACTAGACTCAACATCGAACCAATAGCAAGGTTTACCTACAGGCAGTCCTGCTCTGATACCAAAATTGTAGCGCCCCGACCCGTACTATACAAAGATGTTGTGTGTCACTGGTTATGCGATACAACCGAAGGTTACTG